>JAGPOY010002245.1:5572-20794 GCA_018983105.1 Silene uniflora | reverse complement strand
TCTCCACAACACAAAAGTTTTATGAAAAAGTATTGAAAAATAAGAGTCTCCCTTAGTATATAAAATAAAACAATTTAGTGCTTATTTTTATCAACAAGTAAAAGTGGCTCAATGGTTGAGACTTTAAAGACAAGATGCTATTTAACGTTGAGGTCTACGGATCAAGTCCTATTCTAAGCAATTTTTTACAATTAAATCGAAAAACTACAGTCGTTAAATGATAAGGCCCAGCCCAAATCACTAAAAATCATGTTTAAAAAATACTACTACAAGGAGAATTGAACCTGGAATCTTAAGGTTGTTAAATAGCACTTCTACCACCTATGCTCACACAAACTATGTAAAATCGAAAAACTACAGCCGTTAAATGATAAGGCCCAGCCCAAATCACTAAAAATCATGTTTAAAAAATACTACTACAAGGAGAATTGAACCTGAAACCTTAAGGTTGTTCAATAGCACTTTTACCACCTATGCCCACACAAACTACTTGCTTATTATGTTCACAGATAACTATTAATTCCTCAAACGTTATTGGGCACGTGCCCCCCCCCCCCCAAGTTTGCCATGTGTCTAAATACATTGTATTAGAGAGATGTCTTCCATTACCTCGTAAAAGCATCTCACCACTAAATGCATAATTATAGTCATTAACTCCATGTTTATGACCCATGTTTATGGTGGAGTTATGTCACTATCTATGTGATTATGGTGTTAATTAATCACTATAAATATGAGAAGTGTAGTCATTTGAGATACACACGTCTTCATATATCATCTACTTCTTCTCTTTGATAATTCTGAGCATAATGTATGAGTTCCAACTCTTAATAGTTGAGTACACAACTTTTATGAGTGTTGTGTGACCTTGAGGGACGACGCCTATATGGATTTGTACCGTATTCGGGGGCGATTTCGTTTTTCATTCAGTGGCCTCCATACCACGACACAACAACATCTATTCTCCCCTTATAGTGACTCTATATTTCCAACACAATGGTTATCGTCTTGCTGGTTGGGGTTTTCACGAATATCTGCATCTTGATTATATTCTAAGACTCTATAGGGAGACCGGAAGATGGAGGTTTTAGGATGGTTTCTTTTAGGGAGGAGAGATTGGGTTTATATAAGCAATGGAGTTGGGTTTTTTTAGGAAAGTTCTGTTTAAAGCAAAGTTTCCTAATTTGTACCGTATTGCTTAAGATTTGTACCGTATTGCTTAAGATTCCAACTTTGTATAGAGTTTTTTTAGTTTCTTTAACCAATGGGATTTAACCAATGGGAGGTCTTAATCTAATGGTTCAGACGGAGGTATTGTGGACAATAGGTCACATGTTCGAGTCCCCCATCCCTCTATTATAATGCGATTAAGGTGCGCTTTTCGTTGACAAAAGTTTGGTTTTGTTTAGGAAGGTTTTGTTTTAAACCAAAGTTTCCTAATTTGGTATTGCCTAAAATTCCAACTTTATATAGAGTTTGGTGTCTCAAACGGATTTTATACACTGAGTATAATAACCTGGGTAGTACGGATACTCTTCCTAACTAGTCGTATCATGTCCGATACCGTGTCTGACACTCGGACACCCGACACTTACCGGACACACGCCAAAACATGTTGTAGGTAGACGAGGAATAAAATGTCAAAAGAGATCGACTAAAAGATCGTTTTGGGTGAGAAATGAGAATAGTTATAGTCATATGCTCAAATTTGGCCTATTTATAACCGTAAAATATACTTCATATTTTATTAAATTCAAAAGGCGTGTCCCGTGTCCGAAATTTAATGGGATGCCGTATCACGTGTCCGTGTCCTTTTTGGCGCTACCTAGGTAATAACCATAGCTTTTCGGTTTTCTCCACTAGGGAACTAAGACGGATACATGGATTCTCTCCCTCTCACCGGTTTCGGCACACACACGGGGCAAAAAAATGGTCCCTTGTTTACAGTTATGGACTTTTTTTTTTTGTGTGTGCGAAGGAGGGGCTAAGCCCCGTACAAAATAAAAAGACTAATTGTTCGCTATTACACGGGGGATGGCTACCCCGAAAATATCTTCTCTAAGCATAGGCCGTAAGCCCGTAAATCATTAAAAGGAATAGATAGGTGTTGAACTAGAGTGCTTGAATGAACGCCACGATTTGCAAGAAGATTCGTTGCTCTATTTGCCTCCCTGTAAGTGTGCTCTACCTTTACCGTCCAATGTGGCTCGGTTATTAGAGTTTTGCATCTTTGGACTATAAACTTGAGATTATGGGAAGGTTTTTCTGTTCTGTTAAAACTTTTTTAATGGAATCGTTGACTTAAAACCCATTAATTAATAAAAACCCTATGAAAATTCACAAGAACTTTGGCGAAAACTCCTTGTTCTACTCCAATTAATCCCGATTCAACTCAGCCATTAAACTCGGTAAACCCATCGTTTCATGACTTCTGGAGCTCCAATCCTACCCTTTCTACAATTTTCTGCTTGTGCTGATGTAAAACTTGCTGATGAAGCCATTACATTGCTGAATTTTATCAGAATCTAGTAAAGATGGTACATTTCCTAATTTTAAAGCTTTTATTAAGTTGCTTGATTGCTTGATAGAACTCTTAAATTTTCGGGTTCCGAAATTCGGCTTGATAAGTATAGTTATGGAAATGCTGTGCAATGTGCAGTGAAATTGGGGGATTTGGACAAGGATTTAAGGTTGTTGGTGGTGATGGGGAAAAGGGTTGGTGTTTGTTTATCTGTATATAATGTTTTGATTAGTGGGTTATGTTAACAGAGGAGAGTTTAAAATGCCCGCCACCTGTTTGATGAAATGTCGATGAGGAATACCGAGTCAAGCTATGTATGGTTGCTTAATGGGTTGTGCAGGGCAATGAGGATGGAGGAGGTGGGGCGAAATCCGCAAGTGGTGGACCAAGTGAAAGTACTTGGCGTTATTTGTCCCTGATGCGTTTACTTATGCTCCCTCCGTCCCAGTCAATAGTTTACATTTGCTTTACTTCCCCTCGCTAAATAAAATAAATGTAAGCTATTCACTGAGACAGATTGGGTAGTATTTTAATTATATGTATATTCGAGGTAAGGGGATATGATTTTGATGATGGTTCTTATCGAGGAAATGAGTGCTAAAGGGATTAAGACCAATGAGTGAGTATACTAGTGCAGTTTTATATAATGGTTTGTGCAAGGGAGGGAACGTGGATAGTTGATACAGAGATTTTTCTTGGTAGTGAGTAATGGAGTAGAGAATGGGGCTGCGAATGAGGTGGTGTATAACACGATATTGAAAGCGTATTGTGCAGCTGATAACATGGGGATTGCGTTTTCATTGATAGAGATGTGTCTACCATGTTTGGATATTGTGGAATCCATAGCAATTTTCATATGTTGCCCTGGCTTATGTTACAAATCCTGTTGTTGTCGTAGTGCATTCTTTTTCATTAACGTGTAGCAGTAATGAAGAAATTATTGACTTGCCGACGTGCAATTAGTTCTACTCAGGGGCGGATCTAGGGCTAGGCTACTCGGGCTAAAGCCCGAGTAGTTTTTTAGAGAAAGAATATATACTATTTATAGTAGTAGTGAATCATAGTTATTCATGTGGCCTGGTGGTTTGGTATTCCAGTTTTTACACAAACAACCCGCGTTCGAATCCCATTGTGAACTAAATTTTTGTTGGTGAAGGTTTTCCTTACTTTTATTTTGCCTTTTAGTCTTTTACCTCCATGTTTGTATGTTACAGCAGATTTTTTTTATTCTTTCTTATATGGAGTATTTATTTAGGTGTTTTCTTCTTATCTTCATGATTTTTTTCCCCTTCCCATCAATTATTTTACAATAGGTGGGTTAAATAAATGAAAAGGGCATGTACTTGCAATGATGTGTGTATATATTTTTCATAACTTCTCTAGTATGATGAGTACAATAATTTAAATGAAAGTAACACGTTGAATTTAATAAACCCATTGAAACAAACTTTAGAAATTATCGGCTGAGCATATCTTATATTTTACCCTATATTTCAAATCTTGGGAAAAAAAAAATTCTTATCGATTTCTAAAATTTTAAAATTTAGCCCCAGGTGGATTCGATTCCTGGTTCCGCCCCTGGTTCTACTACATAGATAATCCAGTAAAAAAATATATCAACCACTCGAACTATTAGCATGTTCTGCATAACAAGTCTTAATTTTAATTTGCATTGATCAAGGCAGATATGCTTGCTCAATATGGTGAAATTGCCCCTAAGATGGCCGAAGAAGCCCATTCGAGAGCCATTGACCAGGTTTTATACTTGCGCTCCTTGTATTTTGATGTAGATGTTTAGTCTGAGTCAATTTGAGCCTTGGGATTTACCGTTGAGAAGATTCTAGTTTTACAGGAGTTTAGTGCTCAATATATCTCGCTAAATGGTTGTGTTATAGTTGTTGCGTGTTATCACAAACGAAGTATGGACCAAGAAAATGAAAGTGAGATATGGTATCCCAATTGGGTTTGCCGCTGTCTATATTTAGTTTGCCGTACATCTTTTGGTTGCCTTCTTTATGTAGTGTTACATAAATTAGGCAACTAACTGATTAACAGCCAACTGTTTTTTTTTAAATATTTCTGAAGTGTCAAATTTTTTGATTCACTAATCACTAGAGATGGTGAATGCTCAATTTTGAAAGTGTAGGTTGGACTTGGACCCTTGATTGATGTGTAAGCCATTTTTGTATTTATCTTTGTTGAACTGCTCGATGTCCGTTAGACATCCTGTTCGTTCGGTTAAGCAAGAGAGAAAACTGAGTTAACGGGGACCAGAAAATCCAACTGAACTGGTTTGAAATGTGTGTTCTTTTCAAGCTCCCTAGTCTCTATCATCTGCAGTGTTTTGAAAAGGCTTTTGATGTCATCATTTAGTAAGTCTCAGGACCAGTGGACCACTTTTAATCCATCCACTCACAGCAAAAACTGTGGCAATTACGAACTGTACGCTAGTAGGGAAGAATTCCTACTACCTTAAAAATCTAGTTGCTTGATCAATTGTTGTGGTGGTTGTGATCTGTGTAAGATGGGGCAAGCTTTTGATGTTTTTCAATGAGTTTATAACTTGCGACATTAAGAGCTCGCGTTGTAAGGACTGTCTTACCCAAGTTTCTGCCTCCTTTGTCTTATTAAAAAAATTCAGTGGCATAGGTTTGTACTAGTAAGTAGTATCTGGGAGGTTTGTGGAGCAATATGACTGCTATAGAATGCGGGATATGGTAAGCCGATCAGACACTTGCTGGCTTGCTGCAATCACATATGATGTAGGACTTAGTCAAGTTTCACACACGTGGTTAAGAAGAGAGTTTTTGTAGCGCTGAATTGTAAATAGCTTGTCTAATACGAGTACAAGGCTTGACACAAGTTATATGTATAATGATTGATATTGAGATGAATGTATTCGGAGAGAATTTTAATAAATAGTTAGGGAGGATGCATAAAAGAAACTGAGTGGTGCTTTTCAAAGGGACGTCAGTTGGAGTGCTGTGTAGCATCACCCAATACAATACCAATATTTCTACCTTAACATCCTTTTCATTCCCAAATACATTGCGTGTGTGGTTGGTCTACCTTTTCCTTCCCCGTGGGGCAGGGATGTTCATGTTCACCGTATAGTATTTGGAAACATGCCTGTGATATGCCCTTGCATCTTTATCGCAATCTTAAATTTTTCCACTGGTTCCAATGAATCTTATTTGCTAAGGTCTTCTCAGCTGTCGGCAGGATTCAGGCAAAGCAAACCATATCGTTGGAGCCCAGTGTATCAACAGGGTACTCCTCTTTAAACACGGACTCAAACTACTGCAGAAGAAATAGCGGTTTGTTAGGGATTGTTAGACAGACGAAATGGGAACGTGAGGACATGTATACAATGCCCAAGGTACGTGCCCATGTTATACTGTGGCTGCTACATGATATCATTAAACGCCCCTGCTTTACAGGAGCCTTTTCCTTTTGCATCCAGTAGGAGAAGGGTTGAATTGTCAAGTGTCTTGGTAAGGATTCCATGCACATCCTTGAGAGTTGTGTCGAACAAACATTATGTCCACAAATTGAAAGTTGAAGAAATGTTTCCCTCCCATTTTTACACCATGGCATTAATTTACTGGTTTGTTTGATACCAAGTACAAAGATATGCATGTTTGGGTTTTCCATGACCCTTCATCAAGGTTTACTTAGACTCGGTCATTTCTTGCCTTTAAATATTGCAGCTGCAGTAACATGTTACATAAGCCGTAGAATATTGTGCGACTAAAGGCTGGCCAGACCCAAATGACCTATTAGCTTACTCTACGTTTCTCCCACCCGTTACAAAATCGTGTTACTAATGAACACAAAGACCACCTTTCTTACCTTTGTTTTGCTGTCGTACAAAATCTAGTAAAAAATCTTACACATGAAAGTATCTTGCATTTTACTCCGTATAAATTAGTGTATTTTATTATACAACCATCGTCAGAGAAGGTTTTGCTCCTCTCGGCATTATATTTACTCTTTTCTTTAATCATTGTTAAAAGAGAGAATCCCGAAGTAATATTTAACGTTTTCAATAATGCAGAATCATTTCAGAGTTCCAACCCGGCAAAACATTGGATTCTACAAACAAACTGCACATAATTAGTCGGTCCTACGATGAAATGGAAGGTTTGTTAGAGTATTTAAACCAGAAAGAAAGAGACATGAAGAAAGACAGTAAGACATATTCCTCCAATAATTAAAGTTTGGCTCTTGCTTCGCTGTCGTCGCCAGTGAGTTACTCTGTTGCTGCCCCTTGGAAATTACTACTCTATTATTTTCCTGCTATTTCCTACTTTGAAATATCTAAATGCTGATTGAAAGACGTGGGCTGTGTATTTTATTTATTTTTAGGTGCCGAACTATAATTGACATTTTTGTACCGGTAAAAAAATCTAGCTTACCATTCTCAAGGGATGTAGTTTTACTCATTTGTGCTACATCTTCCCATTTAGTAATTAGTCGGAAAATGTAGTGATTTCGTTAAAACTACTGAATGACTTATCTTTTTAGAGTGTAATGTTTCATCACGAGGTTTTCGAATGTATTATTGCATAATCATATGTATTATCCTTCATTCCGCTGTAGTTCAGAGACGTCTATCCGTCGGTTTATTTGATGAGGTCGAATCGGTTTATGACAAAAATGTAATTAACCCTTTAACAAAGATTCAGGCTAGAATCATTCAATAAGTTTAGTCAATACCATCCCCTTTCTGCCCTTTTTCAGGTGGGCTCAATTTTTTCTTTTTGTGTAAAGAGAGCATCAGCCCACAAAGTGATGATTCTGATTATGAAAGCGGATTCCTGTCCTATTTGCGTATCTCATGTTACGTCCCACTAAAATATTCTCAACAATTAATGCTTATACAATTATACGTCAAAACAAGATGAGACACGAAAATAGGACAGAGCATCTGGACTACCAAACTACGACCGACATCTTTTAAGGATCTCGGCACAACAGGAAAAAAATCATCCCAACATGAAAAAAGGAAAGAAATAGTCTAAATTAGAAGAATATCAAATTAGTGATGGTAATAAATTAGTAAAACAGTTAATGGTAAATAAAAAAAAGACTAAAATAAGAGAGGAAAAGGTCATAATAAAATGAATGGGACAGAAGTTGTCTCTCTCCATATCTCCTCCTCCATGTTATCATCCTCCTTTGACATGGCCTCCTAACATGCCCACATGACATAATTCAGATTACAGATAGAAATAACCTGTCTTTATTTGACATTCTCCACCACCCTTGCTTTCCCTACTTAAGCCTTCCTTTCTCGCAAATCTGTAAAAAAACGCAAATACATTTACTAAAACATCTTCTGATCCTTTTCCTTCCTTTTTTCGCCTGAAAAAAAACATCGAAAGATCATGAGAGAAATCCTTCATATTCAGGCTGGTCAATGTGGTAACCAGATTGGTGCTAAGTTTTGGGAGGTGATATGTAATGAGCATGGTATTGATTACTCAGGGCAGTACATTGGGAATTCTCCTCTGCAACTCGAACGTGCTGATGTTTATTTTAACGAGGTTCAGGGCGGTCGTTATGTTCCTAGGGCTGTCATGCTTGATCTTGAGCCTGGTACCATGGATGCTCTTAAGTCTAGTCCTTATGGTCAGATTTTTAGGCCTGATAATTTTGTTTTCGCGCAAAATGGTGCTGGAAATAATTGGGCTAAGGGTCATTATACTGAGGGTGCTGAGTTGATTGATCCTGTTCTTGATGTTGTTCGTAAAGAAGCTGAGAATTCTGATTCTCTGCAAGGTATTTTTCGAATTTTTTTTGATTTCGTTTTGGTAACGCTTGTGAATGTTTTAACAACGTTGATCTTTAACAAATGTCCTTCATGAAACATTTGATTATGTCGCCATATAAATTCTGAATCTGAAAATTCGTGTATTTTAAATAATTCTGTGATCTAGATCACAAATAGTTGCGTACATTTGATCTCGTTAAAGCAAGGATCTTTTATGACGGACTAGGATCATAACAAGAAAATAACAAACCCGACCTGTTAAACACGAACATGACTCGTCTGAACCGTTTGACAGGCCTAATTAATCTAAGGTAGTATCTTGAAAAGATGATCTTGGTGAATGTTATGACTTATGATGATATGAGTAATTAATAACTTAAGCGGAGATCGATTAGATCAAACCATGAAACAGGTAAATCAAACATGATTGTGGATGAGGTAAAATCATCTTAAATGGGGTTGTATTGATTGCAGGATTCCAGGTTTGCCATTCATTGGGAGGAGGAACAGGTTCAGGCATGGGGACACTGTTGATCTCAAAGATAAAGGAAGAGTATCCTGACCGAATGATGATGACATTCTCCGTCTTCCCATCACCAAAGGTGTCAGACACGGTGGTCGAGCCCTACAATGCCACCCTCTCTGTGCATCAGCTGGTTGAAAATGCTGATGAGTGCATGGTCCTCGACAATGAGGCCCTCTATGATATTTGCTTTCGCACTCTTAAGCTCACCAATCCTAGCTGTAAGCTTCTATACCTTTACTTATATGTTCAAATTTTGTTTGTTGACCTATGATTCTTTTGGCTATGGGATAAAAACGACTAGAAATAAAAAGCTCGTTAAATAATCGCCTCGCTTTTGTATAAGGTTCACCTGTAAACAGCCTATTCTGTTATTGAGGGGGAACCTTTGTACAAGCATTGGTGCAGAGATAATGAATGATGATTCGGTTTGTCGTACTTTAGAGATTATCTTAGGAATCAGGAATGTCTGAACATTGCATGTTACAGAACCTGACTTGTATACATGTTTGTGTTACCTGCAGTTGGTGACCTCAACCACCTGATCTCAGCCACAATGAGCGGCATTACATGCTGCCTTCGTTTCCCGGGTCAACTGAACTCGGACCTCAGGAAGCTCGCGGTCAACCTGATCCCCTTCCCTCGTCTCCACTTCTTCATGGTTGGATTTGCACCCTTAACCTCCCTCAACTCTCAGCAATACCGAGCCCTCTCCATTCCAGAACTTACCCAACAAATGTGGGACTCCAAGAACATGATGTGTGCAGCAGACCCACGTCACGGACGATACTTAACCGCCTCAGCCATGTTCCGAGGCAAGATGAGCACAAAAGAGATTGATGAACAGATGAACAATGTTCAAAACAAAAACTCATCCAACTTCGTGGAATGGATCCCAAACAATGTCAAGTCTAGCCATTGTGACATCCCCCCAACCGGGTTACCCATGTCTTCTACTTTTATTGGTAACTCGACTTCGATTCAAGAGATGTTTAGGAGGGTTTCAGAGCAGTTTACTGTCATGTTCAGGAGGAAGGCTTTCTTGCATTGGTACACCGGGGAAGGCATGGACGAGATGGAGTTCACTGAGGCCGAGAGTAACATGAATGATTTGGTTTCGGAATATCAGCAGTATCAGGAAGCTGGAGTTGAATATGAGGAGGAATTTGAGGAAGAAGAGGCTTATAATTAGATGGTTTTCATTTTTTAAGAGTTTCATCAGGTGTATGAACATTTGTACACTGTTTTTTCAAGGGCAAAAGGCCAGTTGGGAAGGGGACGTAAAAAAAAATCCGAATCCAATTTTTTCTTATTTTTAATGTAATTTGAACGAAATGTTTTTTAAGTATATACGATTTTCAAAGTTATTTTTGTCAAGCAATAGTTCACAAATGTGTGCTAAAATATATTTCTGACGTCTCAGCCATTTGTCGTTTGAAAGAAGGATTGCCCTTGTTTCTCAGAGTCAAATAGATTGTTCCCGAGTGACTCATAATAAAAATCGTAACAAAAGCTGCATTTATTGATTCTTTAAAATCGTACTATTTCACTTAATTAGCCCAATATTTATCTATGTTGCACAAAATATGTCGCTGCTACTAGAATCTCCCTTAAGTCGGATATCTCCGTTTTATAGCTAACACGGGTCAAGTACAAAACTATTAGATGAGAAACTTTTGCTACTCTCGAGATATTTATGCTTCTATCTCATCTATGCAAGGAGTAATACTTGACCCGTTTTAACTACTCCATATAAAACAGATATCTCCGTCATAAACACGAATTTTTGATAAATAAATTACCCATGCACAAAAAGAAGTGCTCAATCCACTAGCTGTACTGTACGGAAGCAATATTTCAACTTTACATTTGCATAATTTTATTATCTGATTCTATATAACAAATGAATTCTCCTTTGTAAGTGTACTGGCTTTTCACACAAAAAGAAATAAAAAAAAACAAAAAAAAAAAAAAAACTGATTACAAAAAATGTTCCCTGAAAACCATTGAAGAACTCCCATGCATGCTTGTTGACGAACTGTTGAGACAAACGAAAAGAATAATTGCTCGAAAGATCTATTTTTCTGTATCATTCCGCTTATTTTCGAGGAATGATCCTTCTTTTAGAGCAAGCCGGGCTTCATTCTCTCGTCCTAGTGCAAACAAAGCAGCTGCCTGTAAATACGAAGCAATATGCCAAACAGGAGATATGGATTGGGCTTGTAGTGCATCATCGAGAGCTTCTTGTGGCATGTCAGTCATGAGATAACATAGACTACGTCGTGCATAAACTGTTGGTGAAACCATGGTTCCGACTTCAATAAACTGAGACCCAAAAGGAAAAAAGAACAAAGTTGTTAGCTCAATTTTAAATTTCATAACATGATATACTGCGGTAAAAACGAAGTTTCAACTTCCAGGCAATCCTAAAAGGTTATCTTATCTTTTGCTTTGTTTAATTTTTCATTGTTGGGGATCTGAATTAATTATGGTAACGAAAATGAGTAGTTCTGAATCCAACAAATTGACAGAGCGAGTGTTATATGAGACGATCTTTATGCAAGACCAACCCCAAACACCCCCCCACTGAGGGAAGTATATGGTTAACAGGCTTCAAACAATCTCATGTAAGTTTTGCGGTTAAGTTTTCCTTCCCGTACAAAAAAATAAATTTGTGAAAATATGATGAAAAGGGAGATAATGTACACACACACAAATACATTTGGGTTCCTTATCGACGGTGGACTCGTCAAATGAAGAAAATTTAGGGTCAATGAATCCATGTTTGGCCATAACTCGACTAACTCCTAACTCTTGATCCCGAAGGTTCATCTAAGAAACCACTTTAAGAAAATTTAATAAAAGCGGGGGATTACCCGAATATATGATAGAACAGAGAACGATAAAGATTAAGATAAATAATGTACGTACATGCGTGTAACACTCGATTGCTGAGCTGAATTCTTTGTGCCTAAAAGCACCATCACCCTTCTTTTTGGAGTTCAATGTCTCCTGCATTTGGTTGGTCCACATCTGGAAAGAGAGCTGCCCCACAAAAATATGGAAATTTAACTCTAAAATAATTACAGTCGATAAGATACAAGTCGGAAATGATACAAATGCACAGCGATATGACCAAATGAAGATCTTTATATAAACTTTATCAGCCATTATTAAGTAACAATGCCAGTCCTTATTTTCTTAGGTCTTTAATACGGAGTATGTAAATACGGAGTACTTTTTTAAAAAGTTCGACACTAAACATAATGCATACGGAGTAAATTTTTTTTTTTTTTTTGGCTTCACTGAATCCTGGGAACTCATGTTATTTAACACAATGGATTCACTCCTGAGTGTTGATATCTTTGTATCGAGTTTTGAAAGAAGTGCAAGCCAAAACTTTCCTAGAACGTATCCAGAAGTTCACTCAACGGAGATAACATATACTACCTCCACCCAAATTTATTGTCCCCATTTGAATTTGCGGTCAACAGATATCAACTTTTACCATTAATATGTCAAAACAACTACTCATATATTCATAATATGTTTTTTTAAATTTGTAGCAATGGAACATTGTGAGAAAAGATCGTCAAATTGACATTGTCCAACCATAGAAGTCAAATAGGAGGCCATATAATGGCAGGAAAGGAATACCAACTAAGTTGCCCAAAGAAAGTATGGTGTGCGTTGACAAAAGTAAGGTACTAACCTCGGTGGCAGCTCCCTCGTCATCTTTATACCCAATATTTTCGACTATCTCGTGTATGGCAGTCAAATCCTTTCTTACGCAAGCTTCGCCAAGCGAGGACAGGGGTATATCTGCTCCACTATGAGGTATGCCCATTAACACATGAGCAGGAACCTGCCGAAGATACCCACATTCAAAATTAGCAGAAATCAAGATCTTAGAGCCATACCTAATACCTATTAGCTACTGCCTCAAATGCTCCCTCATATGCCACGGTAAATTTGAGCCGGTTTTAATTACACGACCAAAGCAGCAACAACAACAATAGTGAGAAGAAAGAAAGAAAGAAATGAAAAAAAAAATAATACGAAGTATAAATTAAAAAAAATTAAAAAATTACTAGTATTATCTCAGTCACGAACTCAATTACATAGAAGACCCACATTAATGAATCATCTAACAAAAATTAGCTTTGTTTCGTCATCCTTTAAAACTAACAAATTAAGTCACAGAACCCTGTCATTTGAGCTTCAAAGATTAATCACGAACATTTCTACAAGATCTCATTATATGTACCTCAACCGGACACCTAATGTTGGCATTAGGTATCATATAAGGCTGAGAATAGACTTTATTGGATTTGGTTTCACAATCCGCCTATATCTCCCACTTTCATCCTTTGAAGTTTGTATCTATATCCTCCATCTTCATCTCATTATAGAATTTGGCGTTGTGGGATGTAATATCTCACTCCACGCATCAAAAACAGAATACAATATTTTAATTCCTCACTCAAGTTGAAAGTTGGCCCAACATAAACCTTCCAGGATGATTGGCTCTATAGACAATTTTTTTTTTTTTTTTTTTGCAATTATGCCAAAATTTTAAAAGTACAAATATTTCTAACAGATTTGAAGCTTTTGCAGGAAGCAGGTTTAGAGTTGGTTCCAATTTGGCAGAATACAAGGCACATTTTCTAAAAAATCCTCAAAATAGAGTTATAAAACAGTCAAAATGCAAATAAATAAAGACGGACTAGCTCCAAATGAATGACAACACCACATGAAACAAACCTCAACTTCCTTCTGAAGGGGAATCAAAGCAGCGACCAGTGACTTGGGATTTGGCCGTTCACGGGGCTCATATTGCAAACACCTTGAAGCTAAACGTACTAATTCAGTCCCATCATCATTCGATAACTGGCCTTCCAAGCAAGAATCCATTAATGTTTGGATATTCCTATCTCGTATCAAGTCAAGCGCCTAGAAAATTCAACTGAGGTTTAGAATAGGTACCATACTAGACACAAAAATGTGCAAATTTGAAATGCATATCTCAAATCTCTCTTCTATGACTTGGTGATCGAATAAAACCAAATATATCAAAATGAGTTTACAAAGATTTAGCCTTACATGGCTGGGAGGAATATGTTTCCCGCTCAGAAGGTCAAGTAACAGGGTCCCAAAGCTATAGAGCACACTCTCTGGGGTCACTCTGCCTGCCAAAATGCAACCGTGGGCACAAGTAGCACAAGTTAATCGTTAAACAGTAAGAGAAACAATTCAAAGAAAGAAATTGACAGACAGAGATTAGTTATTTTCTTTCTCAAATAGAATGCAATAGTGATTAAATAAATTTGTTGATATCATAAAAAAAGATGTTTTGCTTTAGGAGAACTAATAATACCGCCGTTGACAATGATTCTATCAGAAACGCTGCGGTTAAAAATGTTAAGACACAAAGCACAATAGCCTTCTTTGGACTATTCAGCCATGAGGAACTGAATTTCCAATTTGAAACTTACGAACTCTTGACGTGACAATTGTGAGAGTTTACTCTTGGTGAGAAAGGTTATTTTGCCTTTTGCTTTCTTCTTTGAAACTTGATATTGGAAATATCCACAAATCAGACCTTTGACTATTTGTAGTAAAGTAGATAGCAGGCTACTAGAGCATAGAATAAAATGCCAATTTGGCTATAGGATGAGCACGACGCCTTATTCAGAGACTAATGCGAAGTATCTTAGAAGACTAGAATTTTCTACAATTGAAAAGTCAGCACGTATATTGAGTTACCAGTTCTCAAATATTCAGGAGGAGTAAACGCCAAATTTGTACTGTAGCTCTTCCCATCTCTACTATTTTTCATCAAGCCAAAGCAAGAAAGCCGAGGATTTCCTTCCTGCAAAAAGAATTCGAAGTAAGCCAACTCAAAACTCATAATGGAGTTATATCTAAATCTTGTCGTGACTAAAAATGTCACACTATTCATTTTTAACAAGAAAAAAAAAAGGCTTTTACTTTAAAGCAACAGGTCACAAGTCAAATCCTTTCATAATGCTCTGAAATTTGTTGTATTCGTAAATCCGCCTACACTGACTTCCACCCTCTGTACTCAAGTGCTTTCATTCCCCGTACAACCCTCGGGAACATATTCCACAGAAAATAATTAAATAAATGAACCCCGCAAGTGCTGATTCTGTTACCCATAATTTCGTAGGTCACATTGACGTCACAAGTCTAAGCACCACATGAAGAAAGATAAATAAAGCAAATACTATTAGAGGAGACTGGAGAGCAGTGAACAGTGAACAGAAACTTACATCGTCAAATAAAACTCTATAGGCATTCAGATCATGGTAAAGATCACGTCCCTTGCTAGTACAGTACTCCAAGGCCTGGGCAAGATATAACGCCACCCTTAACCGCATT
>JAGPOY010002244.1:1993-17216 GCA_018983105.1 Silene uniflora | reverse complement strand
GTCGGGTCAATTCCGATTTCGGGTGTAATTCGTGTTCGGCAGTTCGGGTCATTTTCGGGTCTCGGGTCAGCCTTTTCGGGTCGGGTCAATCGGGTCGGGTTGGTTTTGCCAGGTCTAGTTACTGGTATACGGAGTAGGTAGTTACTGGTATTTTTAGTGTTATTATACATACATACATACATACACCTACAACTATGAACGAATACATACATACTCCTACAAATAGCATACGAATGCTCTCTCTCCCCTCCTTTCCCCTTCCCCAATCCATCTCACTTTCCCCTTCCCTAAGCCAATCCCTAAAAATATCTCACTTTTCCCCCTTCTGCAAGCCATCACTTTCCCAATTCTTTTCCCAAGTCACCCCTTAAATACTACCAATTCCTTCCCCTTAAATACTTCCTATAACCGTTGAATCCACGCCATAAATTCAAATGGCGTCCGCTTATGATGAAAACTCTCCGATTTCCAAGTTGTTCAAGATGGTCGATCGGATCCTTGTGGAGGTCAAAGATAAGAGTGCGACGAATGTCGTAGCACCCTATCCGTGAGATCTTCAAGTTCATCCATCGGCATTGGAATCTCCGTTTTAGTACTTTGACATCGGATTATTCAAGAACAAGGCAGCTGAGTACATCCAAAAGCATGGAGAGATTGTAGCCATATTAAATCTCGATCAGCAACTCTTGATGCTTCTTCCTCACTTGCCTCGAGTCCAAGTCGGCACTAGTGATCAGCTTGAGCTCGCCCTCCTGCACTGCCGCCCAGATTAGTTCATATACAACATTTTTACATTCCACTGTTTGTAACAAAAGCAATAAAAATATCAACTTATCTCAGATTAATAACGCTACGCACCCGTGATTTTCACGAGAACAAAATTAGACAATAACAACAATAGTAACAATAATCGTGACAAAATACTAATACCTGTAGCAATATTTGTGACAAAATATAGTAAACTAGTTTACATCCCGTGCAATATATGCGCGGTATTTATAAAATTTTACTTTTTAGTGTACTTCGTATTATTTAGGGATCTTAAAAGATTCACTTATTTTGTATGTTTCTCATAACTGTATTTTAATTCGAGGAATAAAAATTAAACTAGTATGGGGTACCGGTTTCGACCGACCTATCTATATTTAACATTTAAATATTTTTTCAATTAACTAAAACTACTTTAAAGTTGCATAACTCATAAATTTATCATTAATATATTTTGCTATGATACGGAGTATATCTTAAAATTTAATGAAATCAATTATGAGACAAATTCATTACTCATGCTATTAATATTTTATTTAAATCGATTGCTTAGCTAATTGTTCATATATATACTTTCTTTTATTTTTAGTATTGTTACTTTTATTGCATTCGCTGCTGCTGCTGCTGCTACTACTACTACTACTACTACTACTACTACTACTATTATTATTACTTTCACTACTCTCGCCGTAATTATTTTTACCTAATTATTGTTACTTTCACTATTTGTACATTAATATTGATAATTTCACTACTCCTATCGTTAATTCTGTTACTTTCGCTAGTCCCGCTCGCTACTAATATTGTTACTTTGACTATTCAAATGAGTGATTACTATCATATTACTATATCCAATGTTACTACAATTATTTTCATTACTAACAAAATTACTTTTACTCTTTAAGTATCCAATGAGTTACTACTACCTCCAAGATTACTTTTGTTACTCTCAATACTCGAAATAAATATATTACATACATATATGCATTAAATATGTTACATATATGCATTAAATTAATCAAGTCGAAATAATTATGGAATATTAATTTTTTTAGAAATCTAGCTTGATTTATTTACCTTTTAATAGTTTCCAAACTATGATATATTTATATTATATTTATTTATGTTAAAATAATTAACATTTGTATATTAATTAATACCATATGTGAGACATGTTTATTTGAAGGAAAATCACCATATTTCGGTGTTCTCTAGATTTATACTTTTAACCAACACTATATAATATTTACATTGAAATTCCTTGTTCAGGTCTATCGCACATTGCTATTGATTAAAAACTATATAGTATAATTAATTTGTATAGATTTATTTAATTATATTGAATTCCCTTGTTTTCTGCAATTAATATATAGTATTGATTGTAAAAAGTCATGAAATGAGTAATTAACATTTTTAAGTTTTCTTTTCACCTAGAAATTAATGAAGTTATTTATAGAATTTTTTTACTATTAACATTTTTTGTGCAACCTCTTATCATTAAACCTAGTCAATGAATTTCCATCGTTTCAATTATTTAAAAGAAAGTATACATTTTTTTACCATATAAAAATGGAGATAAATTGATGCAGAATGTGAAAATATGGAATGTTTAAATATTAAGGTGGGAGAAATGAGAGTTTCGCCTATTCTTTTAGTAAATAAGGGATTTGTCAGATATATATATATATCAATCAATCAATCAATACTATATATTAATTCCAGAAACCAAGGGACTTTAATGTAATTAAATAAATCTATACAAATTAATTATACTATATAGTTTTTAATCATCGCACTGTGCGATGGACCTGAACAAGGGACTTCAATGCAAATATTATATAGTTTTGCCTTAAGTATTAATTTAGAAATATCGGAATATGGAGATTTTCCTTAAAATAAGCATGCCCACTTATGGTATTAAATTATTAATTATATAAAGAAGATGTTATTTTTTTAACACACACTAATATAATATTAGTATGTTATATTTTGGAAACTATTAAAACCTAAATAAATAAGTTAGATTTACAAAAAATATAATTTTTTCATAATTATTTTGATTTGATTTAATGCATATATGTAATATATTTATATAAATATATAAGTCTCTTAAAACTGCATGACTAAATAGTAAAAATAATTTGTTAGTAGTGAAAAAAATTATATTAACATTGGATATAGTAATATGATGGTGATCACTCAGTTGTTGATTTGTCAAAGTAACAATGTTAGCACCGAGCGGGGTAGTGAAAGTAATAGAAGTAACAACGGGAGTAGTGAAATTATAAATATTAATGCGTCGGCAGTGAAAGTAGCAATAATTACGGCGGGAGTAGTGAAAGTAACAGTAGTAATAACGAATGTAATAAATACTAACAAAAAAAAGAGTATATACGAACAACATCGATTTAAGTAAAATATCAATAGTGGGGGTAATGATTTTGTCTTATAACTTATTTCATCGTAATTTTAATATATGTCATAGAAAAATATATACTAAATGATAAATTTTTGAATTATGCAACTTTAAAGTAGTTTCATTAATAGAAAATAGATTTTCATGCTAAATAAAGGTAGCTCGGACGAAGCCGGGCACCCATACTAGTATATATATATATAACATAATCAACTTATCTTTGACCAACTCTTGATACTTTTTTCGGGTTACCTCGATTGCAAGTTGGTACCACTGATCAGCTCAACCTCACCCTCCGACACAGCCGTCAAGATTGTTTATCAGAATCTACAATCCTTATCCTATCCCTGCTCGTTCTGCTCTCTACGAAGAGATGCTAAGGGTCCTAGGTGACTATGCCACGGTCAGGTTCATTGTCTACCTCTATAATCTTCTCTACTCTTTCCTTAAACCTGCTCTTGAGGCCGTGATGCGGTTGATTCATATTTCGGAGCTACGTGCAACCTCATTCTCAAATGCCCCGATGAGCGCTCCCCAGAGGATTTCGAGAACTACAGGTTCCCTGCTGATTTCATCTTCATTTCTTACCATATGGTGATCAATTTATCAAGCTGGAAGAATTTGTTACTCGACCATGTTGATGCGGCTGCAAGTTCCACAAAGCAACAAGAGGTGAGAATCGTATCCAGGGGCGGACCCACATAGAAGAATGGTGTAGCAATTGCTACACCAAAGCCCAAGAAATTAATGAGAAAAAATTATTTTGCTACACCAAAAATATCTATTAATTATGTAATAAATGATTTTATATTTTCCATAATCCTTTCCTTTCCCACTATATTTTCATTTAATTTGAATCTCAAAATTCAATAGCATATTATTATTAATGGCGTCTTTCTTTCCAATGTAAATACTGTCATTTTTTTTTTATCATTTATGAGTAGTTGATTTGTGATTAATAATAAGTGAATTTCTAATAGTTATTGTTTGTTTCCTTTATTTTTTTCCTTCATAAAATTAATAGTCTTGTGTCTAGAGTTTGCAGTTATTCATTTTAATTAAAAATTTATGATGTCCTAATATAAATTTAACATCATAAATTTATAAATAAAATGAATAATAGCAAAGTTTTTACTTGAAATAAATCGCAAGAAACCAAAATTGTATAGGATCGTAAATATAATGCATACATAAAATCGGAATATATTAACCGTGTTCAAGCATAATATTTTTTGCTACACCAAAAAATAAGTTCTGGGTCCGCCCCTGATCGTATCCATCTCTCCTATCAGCCCAATGTGACCGTCTATTCGTTGGAGCAACTCAAGCCTGCACTCAGTTACACTCCTGAAACTTCCTGTATTGTTGCTTACATTTGTATTTACCTTAAGGAGGGTGCGCAAATGGAAGCAATGACCGACTAACACACTATAATATTATTAGAACGAGTATCAGTTCAATAGTTTACATTAGTAATTTGAGTTGTAAGAGGAGATTTTGAAGAACATCTTACATTATTAATCCAAAGATTAAGTCTTTCTTAAGCATTGGTGTAATTTCTTTCCTTGTTCATCTTTATTTTCAATAGTTTACATTTCCTAGTCATCTTAATTGCTATTTGAATTAGTATATGTTAACATCATATTTGGTTGTATGCTTTCAATTGTTTACATTTGCTCTTCTAATGAGTGAGTAGTGACCCCCATAGGGTTTAGGGGGAACTTAAGTGGGATTAAGGGTAAGATTATGGGTGGTTAATATTTGGGCATTGGGTTGAATTGTTAGTCTTCATAATCATGCATATATGATGTTTTTTTGAAATGTGTGTATGAATGCCTTTCTTCATTCATTCTATGCTAAATCCTCCATGAATGAAAGTTTATAGGGACTTTTGATAGCATGTTTATGATGCGATTAGATGCCCATGATGATCTTGTGTCTATCTTTTGGGAGAGTAAAAAGTTAAGTCTCTTTCCTAGGCTAACGACTACCCATAACCCGTTTTATACCTTGCTTAGCTTATCCCGCTTACTGGGAACCCAAAGACTCTATTTTAGATATCATTTATTATTATTTATATTTTATCGCTTTTGTTTTGTTCTAGTTTATCTTTGGCAGTAGTGAAAAAATTAAATTCCCTTTTATGTCGACTAGAATTGGATTCAAACAAATTAGGTGTAAGTCCACACCATTCTCGTGGTTCGACCCCGATAAGTACTATTTAATTGGATTTTATAAATAGTTTTTTATATTGAGAATCGACGACAAATACCAACATCAAAAGTATATAAGGGAGGACAATTCATAGGTATGAATTGTCCACCCTTGTATTGGGACGGTTTATGATAATTGATGTAAGACGGTCTAGTGGAAGACATTAGAGGGGAAAAGAAAATTAAATAACTTGCCCACCCCATCTTATATAAGAGGTCTCTCAATAATGCTATTGAGAGTCCGTCTCTCTGAAATTTTTGTGTTATTTTCGAAATATCAATCATAATAAAATAGTTTTAATAAAAATAAATTGGCACATATAATGTCGTTTCTAAATTACTTGCATTCTAAGGCACATCTGATGTGTATGTAATATCAATGTCTAAGAAGAATCCCCCTACTACTAAGAGAATTTTTCCCTCCAAAAGGAATCTAACTGTATAAGGTAATAAATAAAATTTTATTTTATTACATTATTATCTTTTCAAAAAAATATATATTCTTATAATTAAATTCTTCTTTTAATTATGATTTTTGTTCCTTAAAATAAAATATCATTGTTATTAAATTATAAACTATAAGTGCTAAAATTTTCAGTAATGCAATAACTATTATCGTAGAGAATAACTTGACATATGCTTACTATTAACTTCGCGACAAAAAACAAATTAATTAAAAAAATCATAACTAAACTTTATTTTCTTTGATTAGTTTTATATTTCAATTTTTTTGTTTCATATCAAGATAAAAATGAAGTGAAATATTAAATATTAATGTCGTGCAAATTTTAAAAATATAATTCCCCCTTCTACTAAAATGATAATAGCTCTCTAAAATATTTCCACCCAAGTAAAATACTCTATGATTGGTCATCTCTCCTGCTCTATGATTGGTCTCCACTTCTGGCATTATATCATATTAATTCTATATCATAAATAGGAGATACTACTACTAATTTTTAATTTGTGGACACACATTAATGAGAATTTTTTTTATTTTGTTATACATGTCGGATTGCATTAATAATACGTATGAGACAAAATATGTTGCACAAATTTTTTTCGTAATTCTAATTTTCCGTCTTTTGATATAAAGGTACTACAAGTTGACTATCTCTTTTTGCAAATTCTCTAATTTTATTGTATAATTAAGTCAGTACTTGATATTATTCTTTTGGTAAATGTAATCAAATAATAATATATTATTTTTAATAATTAAGTCATTTATTTAATTAAGTTCAGTTAAAACGTCAATCTTATATGGTGTGAAAACTATCAAATTCTCTCTTATTATACCTATTAACATGTTACCAAGATATAATATTTAACGTCTTTTTACAATATTATTCAAAAAGCCGCGCATTTGCGCGGGATCTACACTAGTATTTATACAATAAAATTAGAGAATTTGCAAAAAGAGTTTATTCATAAGCTACTTTTTGGAAAAATTTTGGTTGTTTGGCCACGCTTTTGTAAAAACTCCTTCTTGTAAAATTGATATGTTTGGCCTAATCTACTTCCATCAACTTTTTTGTTTTTTTTTAACCATGTTAATTGTAAAATCATCATTTGAATACAAAATAATGTTTAAAAAATTTATGTAATCACTCGACAATTATACAAAAACTATATGAATGTCGTTCAAAATTATAATTTACGCTCTTGTCAAATCAAAATTATGCCGATAAATAAAAATGGTACATGTCTATATTACAAAGTTCAAAATCGTCTCATATTCATAAGAGAAGTAGCGATGGAATTATGAACAATAGCCATGTAAAATAAAGTATAAAGGGTATAGGTTTTATGGAGGCAAGAAAAAAAAGGCGTAAATATTTGATGTTTTTGGCACAAGGTGAAAATAATTGAGTTTTTGACATTTTTTGTAAAAAGTAGAATGAGAAATAGAAGTAGAAAATATCTACTTCTACTTTTAGGGGTCAAAAATCAGTTTCTGGCTTCTTAAAAGTAGTTTTAGATATGCCTAATTTATAGTGTTTGGCCTAGCTTTAGCTTTTTAAGTTATAAAAACACTTTTAAAACTTGACCAAAGAGCATCTAAATTGTGATTCATGAAAAATATCGTCAATTTTAACATTTTCATTAATTTAGAGTACGACAACATAGTACACCGAATGTATGTACCTTAGAATTTCTCCATAAAACTAATTGTAAAGTCATTGTCCTACTAAACATGCTTTTCATATGATTGGTCCATCATTATTAGACCCTTTGAAAAGTTCATTCCAAGCTCAAAAATCTTACACATTTTCTTCAATCACATTTATAAGCATTTTCATCAATTTATTCTAAGCTAAAATTTGTTATTGAATTAATTCTTGGGTTAAATTATTAATTAAAAAATAACAATATTGAAAAAAATGGTAGAAAGATATGAAGCAATAAAGGATCTTGGTGCTGGTAATTTTGGTGTAGCAAGGTTGGTTAAGGATAAGAAGACTAATGGACTTTTTGCAGTCAAATACATGGAAAGAGGAAATAAGGTAAATCTTAAATTGTCCCTTTTTTGGAAGGTTTGATTTTGTTGTTTTCTTTTTTTGTGTTACGGAACGCACATGGGTAAAAATTGACGGGATTAAAGCCAGGTTATGACTTACGGAGTATAAAAGTAACACTATTTCTGGTTTACCTTTAGTTATGGCTTAACCAGTTAAGTTAGCTAACGCCTGGAATTGAAAAATGTTTTTTTTTTTTTTTTCGAGTTTAGTCAATGGTGTGAAATGGGTTTTTCTAGGTGATTGAAAATAAGTCAACCCTAATATCATGTGATTAATTCTTCAAGGATGATATTAATACTAGTATTAATCCGATGCCTGATCATTGGTTTACCGATTCCATTTTGGAAGTTTTAGTTATTTGTTTACGTCTGCTCTTCTTGATAAACAAATGACCAGGAAGGACGGTGTTGGAAATTTGATTGTCTGATGAGATTCGAAACTTGAGGACTTAATGATCAATTAGTGGTTGTTCGGGTCAAATGAATTTTCTGCTTTAACAATTGCTGATATAAATTCATTGCATTGTCGAAAACCTGTCATCGATGCAATTTTAGGTGAGACCGCCTCATACAAGGCTTACGGAATGGACTGAGGAATAATCACATTCGTAGCAGACCGTTCTTTTATCGCCTTTTTGTGTATAACCACTAACCAGCATGAAAATCTTTTGTTTCAGATTGATGAAAAAGTTCAAAGGGAGATCATTAATCACAGGGCTCTAAAGCACCCAAATATTGTCCGGTTTAAAGAGGTATATCATCGAAACTCTTGAACAATTTTTATTCCGATAAATATCTTGCTGGGTTTTGTATGTAACTGAAATGGATTAGCTAAGTTGAAATGTAATTTGTAGGTCTTTGTAACGCCGACACATTTGGCTATAGTTATGGAGTATGCAGCTGGTGGCGAGCTCTTTGCCAGAATATGTTCTGCTGGTCGGTTTAGTGAAGACGAGGTTTAGATACAAGTATTTTATTAAACTCATTCTGGCTCCGTTTGGTCTGTTGGAAAATAATTTTTCGACAAACCAAACAGAGTTTTAGTACGAATGCTGAAGTTTGATCTGATGTAACTCTGTCGTTTGCAACAGGCGAGATTTTTCTTTCAGCAGTTGATTTCCGGAGTCAGCTACTGTCATTCCATGGTAAATAAGTTGGAGTAAATACATTCAGTTGAATTTATACTTCCATTTGAGTTCTGTATTACACGAGATGCGCATTAGCGACTTATTCCCGAGCTTTCTGCAGGAAATCTGTC
The DNA here is from genome assembly GCA_018983105.1 of Silene uniflora. Classification (NCBI taxonomy): domain Eukaryota; kingdom Viridiplantae; phylum Streptophyta; class Magnoliopsida; order Caryophyllales; family Caryophyllaceae; genus Silene; species Silene uniflora. Next base: position 8,043 of record JAGPOY010002244.1, on the reverse strand, counting down.
ACAGGGATCTTAAACTGGAAAACACACTTCTTGATGGTAGCCCAACACCACGTCTTAAGATATGCGACTTTGGTTATTCTAAGGTCCGTGTTTTAATGTGTTTGAGTCCCTGAATTAATTTTCGAGTCAAATTGTGTTCTTCTCTACTCTGGGTGATCCATTCCGTTTTTCAGTTGGTAAATTTTGTCAAGGCTCAAGGCCTCGGTACATAGAATGCATCAAATTATCGACAAATGATTTTTTTCTTTCTTTTATCTCTCTGTCGCAGTCTGGACTCCTGCATTCACAGCCTAAATCGACTGTAGGAACACCAGCATACATTGCACCAGAGGTTTTGTCACGAAAGGAATATGACGGAAAGGTACAGCTCGGAAACCTAACCGTTTAGACCCCCAAAGAATCCGAAATTAGTAGAGTATGTACAGCTTATATATAATTTGACATGAATACAGATTGCTGATGTTTGGTCCTGTGGAGTGACTCTATATGTGATGCTGGTGGGTGCATATCCTTTTGAAGAACCCGAAGATCCTAAGAATTTCCGAAAAACAATTGGGGTGAGTTTGATTTAGTAGACCTTATAAACTGACCAAACCTGAGAGCGAGTAACTCGAAGAATTGACCTGATTTGACCCGTTTGCCAGGTCTAAGTCAATGAGTTCCGAAATATAACTTAACAAATGTTTCATTATGTACAGAGAATATTGGGCGTGCAATACTCCATTCCGGATTATGTACGTGTATCAGCTGATTGTCAGCAACTTCTGTCTCGTATTTTTGTCGCTAATCCGTCTAAGGTAAGGCTGCATATGTCTATTTGATCTAAGAGACAATGAGTAATGTTGTATATGCGCGAATATAAATTACAAAGTTAATCATTTTTTGCTGGTCGGTTTTTTGGTAAATGAAGAGGATTACAATCCCGGAGATCAACAAGCACCCATGGTTCCTAAAGAATTTGCGCAAGGAACTAATCGAAGGCAAGGCAACAAACCCTGAGAAACCGGATGGTGAACAGTCGGTCCAAAGTGAAGAGGAAATATTGCGGATCATAGAAGAAGCGAGGACACCCGGGGAAGCGACTAAAGCGGAACAACTAGCGGCAGGACTCGGGTTTTTGGATGGTGATGACTTGGAAGCCGAAATGCTGGATTCGGATTTAAGTAGTGATTTTGTTTCACCACCTATTTAATCCATCTCCATTATTGCTAATAAAATTCCACTTAGGCTTAGTTCTTTTGGGCCGAAATTGTCTGGAATTGAACAAAGTATATTATTTGTTGTATCGATCGTATTGTGTATCATAATGTATACTAAGAGCATGTAACTTTGTACAAATATGTATGAGTTGAAATTGAGTGAATGAATAGTGGATTTACAGTTTCAAAGATAACCCGATTAATTTAGAGGATTTACGAGTGAAAATATTTTTGGCATTTCCTTCTCATTTGATGTTGTACTCAAGTCGCAAGAAAAGGAATAATGATAGAGCGGAATCGGATAATATTAAATTTTAGCATTCACAAATGAGAATTTGTGTTCACGTATTTTCAATTAAGTTCTCATTTTTCGACCAAAAATAAGCAAATTTTTTATTATAAAATGAAAACATTTTTTCGTCAAGTTAAAACTGTCTAAAATAAAAATTTGTGTAAAGTGAATATATAATCATTTTAAATAATAACTTTTGATAAAGATGGAGTTGGTGGACTAACCAGTAACCACTATAGCTCATTTTTTTTATTAGACCGACATTTGTAAATTTAACTTTATTGCCGCCATTTAAGTTTAGTTGCTAAAGTCACCGTGTGCTATAACCTGAGTTCAAACTCGTCAAAAAAATTATTGACGCCATCATAACGTGTCCTCCAGCTGTGATCACCTACCATTTTAAAAACAACGTATATATTTCTGATTATAATTATAGAAGACTTTGAGAAGTCTTATTAAAAACATCTATAGCAACTTTCTAGTCGTTTAAATCATATTTAAGTTGTTTAAATTTAGAACGAATATATCCGTCTTAAGAATAGTTGTTTACATTTATATACTCGTACAAGATTTTATATTCCTACATATTATTGAAAATGGCAGAAAGATATGAACCAGTAGAGGATTTTGGTTGTAGTAATTTTGGGGTGGGAAGATTGGTTAAAGATAAGATAACTAATGAGCTTTTTGCTGTCAAATACATGGAAAGAGGATATAAGGTAAATCTTAATTTCCTTTTTTTGTTTTGGTACGAGGCGACAAGGGCAAATATCATCATAACGAGATTTGAAGTCAGGTCATGAGTGACAAATATTATTGATTTTATTTTATCGGTTAAACTAGCTAACATCTGCAATAATTATAATTGTCTTTTAGAGTGTGGTCAATGTTGAGAATGAGTCAATCATAATATCATCTGATTTTGAGTTAATCAACTATTCTTGTCTGTGACGAAAATGTATTTCCGTTTTTTATCATATCATTAGTTAAAAGGGTTGTGAGACGTCACAAATGAGAATTTGTGTTAATTCTTCAAGGTTGATATTAATACTAGTATAGGTGATTCATGATTGTAGGAGTAACTTTAAGACATACTCCCCCATTCGGATCATTAGTTTACCTATTTTGTTTTAGGTGTCTTAGTCATTTGTTTACGTTTATTGTTCTTGGTTTTTCATAAGGTGATTGTCTGACAGTCTACTGTTGGTTGTAAATTTTGTTGTATGATGACAAACAAAATGTCGTTATAATAGTACGAGACCTTTTTAGAAGGAGTCGAGCCCAATGGTAAGCAGACAATATCGTGCATTCATTTCTTTGTGAAAGGAAACCGATAACCAGTACGAAAACCTGTTGTTTCAGATTGATGAAAAAGTTCAAAGGGAAATCTTCAGTCACAGGTCTCTAAGGCATCCAAATATTGTACGATTTAAGGAGGTATATCATCGAACGACAAATTGGGAGTCTGTATGAATTAGAAACTTGTATCTTGTTGGTCTTGGTATGTAATTGAAATGGGTTAGGTAATGATGAAATCAAATTTTGCAGGTCTTTGTAACGCCGACACATTTGGCTATAGTTATGGAGCATGCTTCTGGTGGCGAGCTCTATAATAGAATACGTTCTGCTGGTCGGTTTAGTGAAGATGAGGTTAAGAAACGAGTGCTTTACAGTTTACGCACATTCAGGTTCCGTTTGGTTTGATGGAAAATACTCTCAGGAGAATGCAATTTTGCGTCTGAACCTGCTGAATAATTTTCGTCAAATCAAAACACAGTGCTAGTTAAAATGTTTAAAGTGTTTATGTTTGATCTGATATAAGTATGTCTTGCGGAACAGGCGAGAATTTTATTTCAGCAGTTGATTTCCGGAGTCAGCTACTGTCATTCCGTGGTAAATACATTCAGTTGAATTTATTTTTGCATTTGAGCTCCATACTTATTACTGAATTTCCTGCAGGAAATCTTCAACAGGGATCTTAAACTGGAAAACGCGTTTTTTGATGGAAGCCCAACACCACGTCTCAAGATATGCGACTTTGGTCATACTGAGGTCTGTATTTCAAGATATGCGTATGAGACTGAATTAATTTTGAGAATGAGTTTTTCTTTCTTTTCTCCCTCAGTCTGGACTCCCGCATACGCGGGGAAAACGCACTGTAGGAACACCAGTGTACATTGCACCTGAGGTTTTGTCACAAAAGGAATATGATGGAAAGGTACCGCTCGGAAACCTAAACATTTAACCCCAGCAAAGAGGCAAAGAATCAGCAATTAGTAGAGTTTACAGCTTATATGTTTACATTAATACAGATTGCTGATGTTTGGTCCTGTGGAGTGACACTATATTTGATGTTGTTCGGTACATGTCCTTTTCAAGAACCCGAAGATCCTGGGAATCTCCGGAAAACAATTGGGGTGAGTTTGACCCAAAACCTTAAGAGTAACTTGAAATGAATTGACATGAACTGACCCGTTTGCCAGGTCTACTTCAGTTCGGAGAATAATGTAACAAATGTTTCATTGTGTACAGAGGATATTGGGCGTGCAATACTCGATCCCTGATAATGTACACGTATCAGCTGATTGTCAGTACCTCCTGTCTCGTATCTTTGTCGCTGATCCATCTAAGGTAAATATATAGACTAATCCATCTACTGTCGAATATGCGTGAAAATAGATTTCGTAGTTAAAAAACAATCTTTGTAAGATCGTCAATTAGACTAAATGTGGTTGGTTTTCGGTAAATACTCTATGAAGAGGATTACCATCTCAGAAATCAAACAGCATTCATGGTTCCTAGAGAATTTGCAGACGGAATTATTCGAAGAAAAGGCAACGAACCATGAAAAATCAGATGGTGAATAGCCTGTCCAAAGTGAGGAGGATATATTGCAGATCATAGAAGAAGCGAAGACACCCGGGGAAGCGACAACTAGCAGGGGTCTGGTGTTTGGATGGTGATGACGTGGAGGCCGAAATGTTGGATTCAGGGGCGGATCTACGTAGAAGGCTGTGTGGGCTTAAGCCCAACCAATTTCTAAGAATAAAAGTAATTTCTGTTACTAAGGGTTCATTGATTCAAAGTATCACAATTGGTTTAAGTAGTGACATGAAGAGTTTGGTTCTCTTTTGACAGCGGGAATTCGAACCCCATAACAAGCACATTTTGTTTTCCTCTTAATATCCCACAAGTTGGTCGACATTTCATCAAAATCTTAATGCTTATTTTATTTTTTTATTTTTTTTGGTGCGAAAATCTTAATAATGTTTATGATAAATTGTTAATACGGTGCACATAATAATTTGATCGTTGTTAAAATTAATTTAAAGAAAATTTGTACACACCCGCTTATTCGAGAATACAAAAATATCATATTTCGAAAAGACGGATATAATAGGACGTCTTCGTTTTTTTATGGCGGTTTTAAATTTAACGGAACTTTGAAAATAATTGGTAAACAAGTATACAATTTGCAATATTTAATCATATATTTTTACAAGATACTCCGTAATATTTATTCCGTATATTGTAATTCTCCCAAAAAAAAATAGCTTTCTATGTGCGACCCCAACTATACGGTTTTTGCCTGTTTCATATGTCTAATCACCGCGGATATTAATCTAGCCAGCCCAACCTACTTCTAAATCCTGGATCCGCCCTTGGTTGGATTTAGGTGGTGATTTTCACTTGATGACTCAAAGTATATATATCATTTGTTGTATCATGTTGTATACTAAGAATAGCCAGTGATTTATGCAAATAATTATGAGTGCAAAATACAAGCGAGTGAAAATAGTGGGATTTCGATTTCAAAGCTAATCTAATCTAATTAGTTGACAATTAAGTTATGTAATTTATTTTCGCAGTACACTTTTCTACCCCAGTTTGTTTCGTGTGCAAGATAAGGATGATCCACTCAAATTAATAAGAAGACCCATTTTATAAATAAGAAGGCCCATTTCATAGTCATCTCATTTTATTTCCTTGTTTTTATACCTAAAAAACACTAATTTCCTCTTATCTTAAAATTGAAGTACAAAAAAAAAAAAAAAAAAAAAAAAAAACACAATTTGTTGCATAATAATGAGAAGTCCAACTAAAATTGCTTAACAAATTTGATAATCTAATATTTTATATTTATAACTTGCATATTGTAACACCCCCATATACCGGGGTGCCTTTACCAAGGACTACCCTAGCATATGGGAGCGCTACTCATCTCGGTTGCCCGAAGTAGTGAACATCAAAAGAAACAATAACTGAACAACTTTATTGAATAAACTTTAACTGATTACAAGGGTCTCAAAATAAAATATAACTGTCTTGATAAAACAACTTAAAGACTACAACTACATGATTAATAGCATAAACTAAGTGATGACAGCCCGACTCATCCCGCATCAACATCCAAGCATCAGCACATCAAAACCTGCTAAACAATCTACTCACCACCCGGATGGATCACAGTAGGTCAAAAGACAATACAACGCCGGGGTCAGTTCAACTGTAGATAAAAGTAAGACAATCAAGATACATGAACACAAGCGGAAGCAATG
>JAGPOY010002243.1:0-15224 GCA_018983105.1 Silene uniflora | reverse complement strand
ATTTTGTGGTTTAACATATATTTCTTTTTTAAAAGACGACTCATAACGAAAATACTATTTAAGGTTTAGATTTTGCCGGTATGTATCCGATACAGTTTTTATATAAACCATATCATATATACGGAAATTCGTATCATTGAAACTGTATATCGTAATGTATATGTATAATAAAAACGCATTATTTATTTTTGCTTACCCTTACTTTCAATGTTGTTATTTTAGTTAATAATTTTTTTAACCTGATTGTGTTTTTTTATTTTAATTTATACAAAATTTCAAAATTACTTTTCATCAAGTTAGATTTTAACTCAAATTCAAGTTTTTCTTCTAAAATATCTAACAAATAAAATGATATACCAATTTTTGAATTAGACAGTTTGAAAATATATTTAAATTTCTCTATGATGGTTGATCAATAACATACTTATCTAATTTATCATCTATGAGTGTTACCTTTTAATTAGCATGTAATTTAAATCTATTTTTAGAATATTACGCAAGGTCATAAAGTTGTAAGTTAAAAATTTCAAACTACGAGAAATTCATGACTTAAATAAACCGAATTATGTATCCAGATATATTTCCTACAATTTTGATGTTATGAAAAAACACAAAATAAAATTCTGATTTTAAAAGAAATAAAAATTTAGATAATAATAAATTTCTCTACTTGTGTATAATTTTATAAAAGTTTTAATATTCTTATTAAAATTAAATTAAAAATACCAAATAATTCTTCACACAATGAAAATATTTTTGAAAATGTATATTTGAATTTATTTTCATATTATCTATATTTGATTTTATTTCATTCAACTTTGTATTTTTTTTTTTTTTGCATTTACCTTATCATTAACTTATCTTGATTCAATTCTAAAAAGATCTTAGCCACGACACAAATTCGTGGCAAAAAGTTTTTTTCGTCACGGGTGTGATATTGTTCGTGGCGAGACTGATTATTAGCCACGGCCGTAGCCTAATTCGTGGCGCAAGAGGATTTTGGCCACGGTAAACGTTTTCCCGTGACATAAAATTTTTGCTAAGACATTCAATTAAATTTTCCCGTGGCCATGTAAAATTTCGCCACGAATTATGAATTCCCGTGGCATAATTCGTGGCGCAAGAGTCAATTTGTTGTAGTGATATATGGAAGGGTGACTTCTTTTAATGTCTTTTTTATTGTTATCAACTTGTACTCGTATTTTTAAATCCTTTGAAAGGTAGAGACGACAATGGAGCGCATTCCTATTTCAAGATTTCTATGGCGTCAAGATTGTCAATAAGGCCACGAATATCCGAAAGTTCAATCTAATGGACTGTGTCCTCGCGTCAAAAAAACCAAGCTATTCACATTTTGGTTTATCTATCATCCCGAAACAAAAATTTGGAGTGTATTAACTTTTATTTTAAATACCGCTCCCTCACTCGTGTTAATTTATTTACCGTTTTTAAAATTATTTGTGAGTGGTTCTTTAATTAAAATTAAACAAATGATTTAGAGAGAGAGACAACTCCATATAAGTTATTCACAAATTAAGCACTTAAACACAATAAATTATTAACGATCCCGTGATTTCCACGGGCTCCAAAACTAGTTTTATTTTCACAACCCTATAATTTTTTTTTCATATAATTATAATAAATATACTCATAAAGTTATATTACTATATAATAACATATAGTCAAAACACAATCATAAGTTAAACCAATATTAAGGCCTCGTTTGGTTGCCCCCTTAAAAATGGGTTAATTTAAAAATCTCATGATTTGGAAAAATGGGAGATGTTTGGCTACCCCAAATAATGTGATTTTTTTTCCATATGAATATGGAGGAGTTTAATTACCTAGCCCCTAGGTTATTGGAAACTCCTGCGTTAATTCAATTGCAGGATGTCAACCAAACGAATTTCGGGCAATTAATGTGTTTTGTAAAATCGTGGGAAATTAATTCCCGCATGGCAACCAAGCGAGGCCTAAATATTTCATAATTACTTATTTTCCACATTCATGTGGTAAGACTGACCTAATCCAGTTTGTCTCATCTGATCTCTCAGACTCAAATTTGGCCAAATCACTTGGGCACTTCCTAGCCCGTCCAACCACACAGGTCGACTTAGGTTTCATTTTGATGTTCGTGCCTGCTTTGCCAATGAAAAACAAGAAAAAAATTAATTAGACTTCCATGCTCTATTAAACCCACTCCCCACGGCGTGGCCTGGGCCAAGCTTGGGGGTAATACGGGCTATCTCAACCGGACCCTCTTTCCATGTGACCCGTGTTTCGGTGTTGATGTCCCCAGCCCGCTTGGCCAATTGAAATAAAAGAACAAAAATCTAACAAAAAGTTAAGCTCTCATGGCGCATGCCCTGCCCAACCCGCTCCCAGTTCCCCCACAGACTGACATGGGCCACGCTTGAGGTAACACGACCCACTTCGCTTCTCAACGTTGACAAGGTCCCGGGCTAGTGTGACCAAACCTAGCCCGTGTTTAGACTAACCCGACCCTAATAACGCGACTCACTGTCATGCTCTAGTTAAGACGTTCTTAAACGGAAGTTGTTGGTACAAATAAGTCCTACATTGGGCTTGTCTATCAAACAAGTAAATTACCAACCAAGTATAAACCCAATGTATTGGACTTGACACCATCAATTAGAAGGTCCAAACTCCAAATCTTCCATCATCCAAACCTATATCTTCCACCTCCATATAAACCCTAAACCGTTCACTATATATACATATCATAAGGCGACCGTCATATTGCATCTCCAACCTTGTCTCCTCAATCCTCATTGAGTAATTTACCTCTCTTCCTTCTTTTTAATTTAATTATTTTCTGTGCTTTTCTTTAATTCGTAAATTATTGGTTTTGTTTTCTTGTTTAATTGATTGTATTTTAATGAGGGTCCTGTGATGCTTTAATCTTTGAGACCTGAGATTTGTCAATCTTTGATGACAAACTTACAAGCATGTTTTCTGAGGATACCCTTCAATTAATTATTTCTTATTAATACTCCCTCCGCCTCGATCAATAGTTATCGATATCGGAACAGAAGGAGTTTTATTTCAGTTTTCTTAATTTTAATTAAAATTTATTGAAAAGATGAATATGCACTGGGCTCTGATTATTGATGCATAATTGCTAGCCTAGAAAGCTACTTCTGATCTTCTTTTCTTTTTTATCCTTATTATTATTATTTCTTACAGACTTGCGTAAGGCAATTTTACACAAATTTATCGTAAATTGTAAAACCGCTCTACACAAGACTTAATATTTTATTTATGTATGGGCGATCCAGTGATAGTTGAATCATCAGAACTGATTATCTAATTGATGACAATTTAATTTATATCATATGCTGAGGATCTCCTATTGCATTGTATACCTATTTATTTTAATTTAATTGTTTGTTGTAAACTAGTTTTTTTTTTAATTCTCGGTGATGATGAAACTTAAGATGACGAGTCCGATATCCATTCAAAATCGTGACGACAAAACGAGGCATTTGTCTGAGAGAATTCCTTACATTTGATTGTTTACATTTTTCAAATATCGCTTGTAAATTAGGTTTTTGGAATAGAAATGCAAGGATTGTGTGTATCGGCATGGCGGTTTATAATACGCTAATTAGCCGAAAGATTTCCTTGCAAAATTAAAGTGTAAGGAGAAGATGGGCAGTTGTGTTTCAGTCTTTCAATTGATTTTTTTCAACAATCATCTTCCCCAAATTATTTGATTTTTTCATTAAAATTACTTATAATTACAAAATGGATATGATGATTATTTCCCCAGATGATCGAAGCTGATTAAACTGTGCTATTTAAGTTTCTCTTTTGAGAACCAAGCCAGTATTCTGATCCATTCTTTTTCTTTTTTACCTAATTGAGTTTTCACCTTTGTTCTACAAAACTTTGTTCGCTCAAATGTTGTAAATTCCATTTTACCTGTTACTCACACAGAGAGATGCATTTGCTGTGATGTTGGTGTATTTTCTCAGCACACTTTTTTTGTATGTATCTCTCTGTTTGTAGATAATTCTGTAAATGTAGGCACGGGAGATGTGCCTTGGCTATTTGAGGTTTAGAATTCCATAGGTGAGATACAAGAGGTCTTTTATAGTCGGACTACCTCATCGGACTCTGTAGGTATGGCGGAATCAAAAGATATATTGTGAACCAAACATAAGAATGGCATTATTCTGTATACTTCTGTAAAGAACACAGAGCAAGGTAGATCAGTAAATGGAACAGATGGTTCTCTGTGGAAGTCGTTTCAGCCCATTTTGCGATGCCCCATTGTGCCTTTTGGCTATGCCGGCCTGTTTGTGCAATTTCAGCAACACATAGAACTTCATTTTAGTTCCTCAACTAGTTCTTCCTTATAAAATGGATTTTAATTAAGACAGGTTGGAGTCTGAACATGAAAACCGATCCTTGTACTCTTCTTACTGAAACACAATATTGCCATGGACGAGCTGTGAACAAACAAACTAACAGTCTGCAGCTTAACTAGACACTAAGAGCATCTCCAATGGAGAGCTAAAAATTTTGTTGCTTGGAGTTGCCACATCACTTTCCAAGCTAATCTCCTTCAAACTACTATGTACTCCATTGGTAAGCTAACATTGGCCTACTTTAGCAAGTAGTATAAAAAGGAAAAAATATGGAGAAGTTAAAGTACGTGTTTCACAGCTCAACTATCTTTCTTTATTGATTTACACACATCCTCTTTATGATGGGTATTACTATCTTTCTCCTCTTGACAAAAAGCTACAAGCAGTTACAAAGAATGAACGATTTGTCTAAAACCTTTGTGATATAGAGCTCCCAAATAATTGTATCCGACATTGCCCCATAAAATCGAAACATTTGAGCACTCAATATCACATACTAATCACATGCAGTACTAGGTACCTGAATGATCAACACGTCCCCGAACAATCACAATTCACTTATTACATACTCCTTCTATTCATAACATATCACCCCATTTTCCTATTTTGGCCATTCATCTTAGATCACCCTATTTTTCTTTTTCCAAATTTGGCAACTCGCTTTTACCATGTTATCCTTGTTAGACCATCCCCAAGCAAGGTCAATTGGAGGTGTTATGACCTTGCTTGGGTCACCTTTTTTTCCTTAGTTAAGGAAAAAATTAGGATGACCTAATTTTGGGTGGAATGTTTGGCCCACAAAGGGTATAAGAGTAAATAATAGGCTATTTATGGTATGTAACCATTGGTATGGTACGGACGAAATAGACAACTGTAACCTTTGGTTTGGTATGGAGGGAGTATAATCAAAAAATTTCAAAATATTACCTATTATACTTATTTATTCAAAGTACTACCTAGATAGTTACAATTTTTCTCAAATTGATACCTAATAGCCTAAACTAAATCATAATTGAGATAAAATTATCAAATAATCAGAAATTAATGTAATATACCCATTTTGCCCATCTTTACCCACTCACTCGCCACCTCTTCTACTCCTCTATTAGAACCACCATCACCACCCCATTACCACCAACACAACAACACCTAAGTCCCACCATTTTCTATGTTCACCAAGTCTGTCACCTCCATTACCTAACCAAGTCCTCACCATCACCCCATTCTAGCCATGCGGACAACCTAACACCGCCTCCAACCTAATTTAGCCACACCTTACACTGTATCGCCCACCTTAACGCCACAAAAGTCCCACCTTTAGTTTATCCTAAAATCACCGCCACCGATGCACTGTACCCAAGTCCCACACAATAGAATTCCCTAGATCTGAGTAGTATAGTTCGTGCAACAAGTTAAGGGGGTGACGTAATGGGAGGTAGGTGGAATGACGACGACCATGGTGAGGTTATTGGCGGAAGTTGAATGGGTATTTGGGAATGGCACTAATGGGGATAGCTGGGAATGGTGGTATGTGATATGAGAATGGTGACATGAAGTGGGATGGTGGTGGGTGTTAAAGGGGGTTGATGTTGGTGATGGTGGATGTTGGTGGCGATGGTGGGTAGACCGGTGGACGTTGATTAATTTAAGGAATATGATGATGAATTGATGAAAAAGAAAGGATTCAAAGATGGGGGTAGGATAATAAGGGTATAATGGGTAGGATTAATTAGAATTGAATTAGAAAAGGATTAATTAATGAAAGTCATTTTATAATGGTCAATTAAGACCTAATTTAGGTTATTAGGTACCAATTTGGGAAGAGTTGTAACTATTTAGATAGTAGTTTGAATAATTAAACATAATACTCCGTATGTAGTATTTTGAAAATACTTAACTATAAGAGGCAGTAATTTGCCATATTTCCTATATATAAAAGAAAAATGTAAAATCGCTGACGTGGCGCAATGTGGTTTCAGAATTAGGCTAATAGAACTCTCTCATTCAACCTCAGAATTTCAGTTTTTTTTAAGCCAATAACATGAACAATAGCAGCTATGTCAGCTTACATTAACTTTCAGCTTATTAATTAATGTTCCAACCCTATAAACCTGCCCTATCAACCGTTTATACTTAATTAAAAGAAAAAAATAAGCCAATTAGATAAACCACGGTAACCAAGAAACGACTCAACTAAACTGCCAATTAAAACACATTCTAAAACCCTAATTATATAATTACAAAAACGAGATATACTTTAATCTACCAATTAAAACACCTTATCAAATTATCTTTCAAAATTCAATTTACTTTCTCAACGTTGCTCGAAAATTGCAAGGGCCATTAATCTCTTTTAGGGCATCCACATTGAAGAGTATATAATCTTCCTCTTATTTTTTCTCTATCCCACTATCTTTTCGACACCTCACGTTATCTTTCATCCAACTCATTCTCCACTATCTCTATCCTCCTCCTACACTTCTTCTATTTTTTTCCCCACATCAAAGAGGATCCTCTCTACTTCCTCTTCTATATTTTAATATTTTGTAATAATAGTTGATGTGATTATTTAATAAAGATTATATAAATTAAAATTCATATGCAATAATTTGATAGGGGAGTGGGCACTTGGGCCAAGGTTGAACTTCCTCTAAAAATAGAGGAAGTCTTCCTCTTCCTCCTTCAAAGAGGATGCCAAAACTAATCTCACATTGAAGAGGATGTCCTCTTTGAGGAGAGATGATGCTAAGAGGATCACCCATCCTCTTCAATGTAGGTGCTCTTAGTCTCTATATACATCTCGAAAACTGATGAGTAAAAGATCTGTTGAATATTAATTCCCCTTCACTTCCTCTTAATTCACCTTCACTTCCTCTTCATTCATCTTCCAATTGAATCCTGTAAAACAATACCCAAAATCTGTTGAATATTCTCCGCAAATAATTTCCAATCTCTAAAATGGCCATAACAAATGTTCTTACTATCAGTCAACTCAAATATGATCCATGCCTGAATTTAGCAAGAATTATTATTTGTTGATTCAGAGGTTTGTGTATTTTTTTTTTCAATATCAGCCTATTTTGCATATTTTGAAATTATGATTGCTTTCTATGCTTAAAATTAAAGATTAAATTTAAAACATTAATGTGCAAAATTAAATTCACGAAGATATGTCAAAGTCACAAAGATCTCAAACAAGGGAGCACCAGTTAATGATGAAGCAAGCTGCCTGAAATTTAAAACATTAATGTGCAAAATTAAATTCACGAAGATATGTCCTCTGTTTGTTCTCAGATTTTTTTGTAGCCGCTTTATCTTGCTTAAGGAACCGCCCGTATGATTTGTAGAGATTTTTGTTTTGGGATCCTGAAATTTGACGGGTCATGTTTATTTTCCTACCAGTTTTTCTACCACGTGTCTGTAGTCGCTTCATGAGCTACCGTATTCGACTTCATCCTTTAATAACAAATATTCATATGCTTTTAAGAAGTCAACCGATTTTCGTTCGATATTCATTTACCGCGCACTCTCAAATGTCTTCTGTTGCTTCTCAAAATTTGTGTGGTTGGATCTGACCCGAGGAACCGTCTGTATGATTTAGAGACATTTTTGTTCTGGGACTCTTTAATCTCGAATGCCGTGTATTATACACTTAAATTTAAATCGTACGCGAGTCGTACTAGGTTATGTTTATTTTTCCTCCACTCCTCCAGTTTTTCTACCAATTGTCAGGAATCGCTTCATGAGTTACCGTATTCGATTTCAGCCCTAAATAAGAACTATTCATCTATTTTTAAGGCGTAAGTAGTGCCGAGCCATGGGGCTGGCACACCACTTCCCCTCACCCCCAAGACCGGAACGATGAAAATTTTAAAATTTTTAGTTAAATTTTCCTTTTTCCAAGTTTTCCTTATTATATTTTGCTTCAATTTTTGGCATCCTAACTAAAAATTCTGATCGTGTCACGGCTAGTCAAGACATAATCACGAGTTTTAATTTCGAAGTACTCCTAACAAAACAACACATGACATGTCAAGTAATACAACTAACTAAGGATGATAATAAGACGAGACGACTTGCGATTAACCTGATACTGGCTCGATCAAAGCTTTGTTTGTGTGAGGTCACTTGGGTCCTTTACGAGTCAAGCTGAGGAAAAGCAAGTTCGCTTCGAAAATCTCACAGGCAACTCGATTTTTTTTTACCGTGATTGCTTTTTTTCACTACATTTTTAAATGAGATTACTTCACATTTAGTTTATGAAAATAAAATAATTTAAACAAAAACTTGAGTTTGAGGTCGTATGACCCGAATTCATTAAGATAAATAACATATAACTGAATTACCAATGTAATAAAGTAGGAGAGGTCCCAGGTTCGAGTCCCTACATGGGAGTGCTGCGATATTACATGCCATTGAGGGCAACCTTGATGACATAAAGAACAAGGACCAAGCATGGACAATGAGCAATAAAATATGGTCTTTAATGTTCATTTCAGAGGGTTGTTACTTTTTATGGTTAAATATGCTACTTTTCATTACTTAATTAAAATCTCACATGATATCATTTTTATTAGAGTAAATTAAGAAAAACTCCCTTCAATATACCACTTTTCAAAATTAACTCCCTTATGAAAACTTTTTAATAATTTACCCCCAGAAAATGTACTCAAGTCAAAAATTGCACCCAAATTGATAATCCGGTGAAAATTTGTTTTTTAAGACCATTTTGCCCCAGTTTTAATATTTAGACAACATTCATTTTTTACTCTTCACCTTTTACTCTTCACTCATCTTGTTTCTCTCATCTTAATCAAATTTTAACTCTAAAATCTCCCCCAAATTTAAGTCTTGTTGAATCAACCCTAACTTGTGACGATTTCAGATTGATGGTAGTAGCTTTTCACTCATCTTGTTTTAGCATAATTTATTTGTTCATAGCCCTATTTTGTTGGTTGTAAACCTTTTTTCTGGGTTTATTTCAACCAATTTATGGGTTCAAAAACCTAATTTCCGGGTTTGAAACCCCCAAAGCTGGGTTCAAAATCATAATTTATTAATATATAATCCTAATTTGTGTGCTTTAAACTCTAATTTATGTGGGTTTAAGTCTAATTCACGAATAGTCGATTATATTCCTGATCTTTCTTTTGACGTGGGGAAGAGCCCAGCTCCTTAATCTCATTAAAAGAAAACTGGTAGTAAAGGCTTTCGATGCTTGTTTGAACGTCTCTTGTAATCAGCATTAACATACTCAATCTCAATTTGCTCCTTCACTTGGCTCTAACCTAATTTATATATTTTAATGTAATTTTTGGGTTCAAAACCCCCAAATCTGGGTTTGAAACTATCAAAAATTTAAGGGAGGTCAAAGACAACTAATGATAGAACGCAAGCTTCCATGAATA
This sequence comes from Silene uniflora, assembly GCA_018983105.1. Classification (NCBI taxonomy): domain Eukaryota; kingdom Viridiplantae; phylum Streptophyta; class Magnoliopsida; order Caryophyllales; family Caryophyllaceae; genus Silene; species Silene uniflora. The sequence continues at coordinate 5,422 of JAGPOY010002243.1, read as the reverse complement.
CTTTTCTTAAGCCGGGACTAGATTATTGTTTGAGATTAATTTGATAGATGGGTACCAAAATTTGTTGGGGATTTGTTGGTGATGATGAAGGAAAGGAGGCAGAACCCTATTGTTGATTGCATTCATGGGGAAAAATTGGGGAAAAAAATTCTAAGAAGAGGGATGAAAGAAGTGAGAAAATATGGAGTATATAAAAGAGTAGGGAGGGGTAATTTCGTCATAAATGTAAGCTTTAAAACAGAAAATTTAAATTTTGACGGAATATGTCACCGGAATGTGAAAATGGGTGCAATTTTTTACATGAGTACATTTTATGGGGGTAAATTATTAAAAACTTTTCATAAGGGAGTTAATTTTGAAAAATGGTATATTGAAGGGAGTTTTTGTTAATTTCATATATAGTTGTATCAAATCAAATATATGTAATGAAAACAAAGTAATTTCAGGAGTATGTCATTTAGAGGCTTTGTGGGTTTCGTACACAATTTTTTTTACGGGTAGTCTTCCTTAGAACGATGTATGTATCCGTCTGACCGTCTTAACATTAAAACGTAAAGTACAACCCCACTTGTGCATAGAAGACAAATTTGTCTTTTTCCTATATGTATTATGATATCGTATATTCTAACCATTTCACCCGTCTTAAACTTAAAACGAATATATCCGTCTTAAATAAGAATTTGTGTTTCAAGTTTATCACATGTTCCACTTCCACAACTCAAAGAGAAACTTGCTAAATATTTGTAGGTATTTACCTATTTTAAATATGTAAAGGAGATATGTGGTACGAAGTACTCCTTTATATAATTGTATCCTCGGCATCGCAATCCTTACAAGTATAACGTATCAGCGGTTTTTGGCAATAATGTAAAATTTGTGTACTGCCTCGAATTTGTGTTGCGTGTTTTTGTTAATAGAAATGATCTATTATGTATTGGGTGCTTTTAACATTGGTATACTGCATCGAATTCAGTTCATTGGCACATTGACTTTTGGATTGTCAATCGGTAATCACCAAGGGAAAGAACAAATTGTAACTATTCGGCCAAAATAATGTAAATAACTAACATAATTGTAAATATGGGGAGTAGCTGTTGAATATATAAGAAATTAAGAATATATAAGATGCAGGTGCGAATATGATATGCGACTACGGTTTAAGCATGTCTTCAGGATCAATGTTTAAGACGTTAGTTTGAAAAGAAAAAAATAGTATGATTATTTAAAATTATAAAATATAGATTATTACATTGATAAGTGATGAGGAGTTTTACTACCGCAAGTGCACGGTTGTATTTGTAGCACTTAGGGTGTCAATTTCCACAAGGAGCAATTCGTAGATTACCAATTGTTAGGATTCTCAAGTTTAGCTAAGTCGGTGATAATTTGAGTTTGTGTTAATCTAAAGTAACTAATGCTAACTAACAAGACAATAAGATAATCAAAGAAATAGACGAAAAGTGAACAAGTAAATGGAAAGACGGTTTTAATCAATTACTTAAAGGGACTAGGGCGTGAATAAGCAATGCAACAATCATAACCAACTCTCCAATTCCGACAACTAGACACTCCGGGAAACTAACAAGGGAAAACGCCTCTAGGTCGCTCTACTCCCTTCCTTCCGGGCTCAAAATAGAACACTAGGATTCCCGACTCACCTCCCTCCCGGGTTCGTGATTCGGACCTATCCTAACAAAGTTCTAGGACCTAAGGAAACGTGCTATCTCCAAAAATACCGAACCTATGCTAGGAAGCACTAAGTATGCGATGATTTCTCGACTCTTCCAACCCCTGTCCCAAGGGTGAAGGATAACCCGGTCTCCAAGGTCACCCGCTCCAAGTTACCCCTTCCGGGTTAAACCCAAATAGACAAGGATCGTAAAAGGGGGGTCAATCTTAGACCTAACCAATTCTCATTGGTGGACAAGGGTTTCAAATCAACCACAATTCCCAAATACAAACACAACAATATAATCCCCTTGGTAAGACCTCGCTAATCTCCCTTAAATGTCTAATTTATGGAATCGGAAGAGCTAATTACTCATGTTATAGCCTAATCACACCCTAGCAAAAGGGACTACTCACTTCTCATGTTAACTAAGGCAACACAAAAGGCAAAGGCTTCAACTTGGACATTAAACATGGTATTAATTTTATAACAAACACTAAGCATGCATTTAATTATAAGAAAGAAGGTGGATTAACTAATTAATCTAAGATTTAGATGATTAATGTAAAAAGTAACAACCTTTGACAAAACTAATTAGAGACTCAAACCTTTATGAACAAGCAACAACTAGAAATGACATGAACAACATAAACAAGAGAGAGATTATGAAAATAATCAATCAACAAACAACAAAATCTAATAAGGAAATTGAAAGGAAGAACAATGGAAAATGAAAGAACAAGGAAGGAAATTGTACCAATTTAGATGCAAGAGAAAGAACTTGGATTGAAATAACATATAATGAAATACCCAAATCTTGTCTTACAATCCCAAATCTTACACTAATTGTTGAAAGATTAATGATTAATTATGGAATGATTAATAAACTTGAAGAAAGCTTAAGTCTCAAAACTAGGGTTCTAATATGCAATGGAATGTATGAATGAGGATTAACAAGGAGTATTTATAGTGTGCCCAGAAAAAGCCTAATTCGTGTATTTTAGTCCTGTGCCGGTCGACCGGCTGCCGGCTGGATGCCCTCCTTATAAGCTTCAATTTGGAGTCTTCATTGGCTTCTGCCGGGTGGCCGACTATCGGCCTCTCTGCCGGTAGCGAGCCAATTCATCTTTTGCTCCAAAATTGTCTTCAAAATGGCTAAGTGTTGGCAATGTTGTTCTCTGCCGGTTGGCCGACTGCCGGCCTGCCGACAGAGAACTTCCTTCAGTTATTCTTCATTCTTTGGCACTTGTGTAGACGACTTTGCCGGTTGGCCGGCCTGCCGGCAGAAGTCTGCTGCTGGAATTTCCTCTCTTCTTCTCATGCTAGCATGGGTTTCGCTTGATGACTCGGTTTCTACTCCGTTTTGCCTTGCCGTAGGCTAGGTCCCTACATGAAATTAAGGGAAATGCTATAATCGAAGTACATGGAGTAGAAAGGACAAAACCCGAGTGATAGTGGCATGAATTACCGTCAAAATGCACGATAAGAACGGAGTGGAGTGATGTAAAATCACCCGACACTAGACCCTTACTCGTCCCCGAGTAAGCTTATTTACTAACTAAGACCCTTAATATTAAAAGGAACATCCAAATTACTAATATCCGATGAAAGACAATTAACGGGCCTTCTCCGTCCCTTCAACTCACAATGAACCACAATGAGGTATGTGTTTCAATGCAAGGCAAGTGGGGGCTTGCGGAAAATTTTGACATACCCAAGAAATTAAGCACACAAAAACAAGTAGGATGAATCACACAAAATTCAACCGCTTTCCTCATCTAAGCGGAGGTTTTTAGCTGAAAGTCATGATCTTGGTTGAGATATACGCCCTCATAATTCCAAAATGTGTGTCGATCCCCCCTAAAATGGCTCAAGTGTGACAACCCAAGTGCTCAAGAAACAAATTCAAGAGCGGGAAAGGGGGAAAGTAGACCTCATTCTTCAAGATTTATAAGACCAACACGAGATTCAACTTACACCCATGGTTAAGGGGACCAAAAACTACGACTTCCTCGCGTTTTCCCTCAATCGATCATTTTAAAGAACGGGTGTTTTTATGCAAAATTTTATCAAAACACTCACCTAACTCGACTTGGAAAAACATGCCCGCAATCTAGAGTGTAAAGCGATCCAAAAACCAAAAGAGATGCAAAAAGACGACGAATACGTGCATTTCATGAAACTAGGGTTGTAACGGGGTTAGGGTAGAGGGCAAAACGGATTTGGTGCAAGCACCATTTGGACATGCGAGGCTCAAATCGAGAAGAGTCATTATCTCCAACATTCCACTCTTTATTGCAACAAGTGAGTTACGTCTATACCGTAACATAGGGTTGCCTAGACAAGACTATGAAAAAATTGTATAAACCCGACTCATCAAGGAAAAATCATTTAAACCCATCGTACAAACCTATCATTTAGATCTTTATTGCAACACATGAGTAACGTCCACACCTAACAATAAGTCCTATGATGAACTCATGCAAACATTGTGTGAACCCGACTCAAATTGGAAAAACATCGTGGTCTAAAAATGTAACGCCCCGAAAAGCAAGCAGGCGACTCAGATGGCTATTTTATATTAATAAAAGAAAGTAGCGGAACTACAAGGGCGTCACCGCCGTATTCCCCCTCTGGAAAATACAAGGCTTATATAATTAAAATAAATACACTTGTGTATCTAAAACTTAACTATACATCTTATGGGTCTTATCTTCTACATGAAATTCCTCACACTTGACCTTCCCGAATACCTGTACCTGAAAAAGAGTGAAAGTAACGGAATCAGCCAACCACAGGCTGAGTATGACTCCAGTTCCCTCAACCGGCCTTATGTCATATTCTTTATTCATTAAGAGTTCTCCTTATTACCGTGTACCACCCAATGCACTAATTTACCAGAATACAGTACTCCCTGTCAGGGACCAACCCAATATCCAAAAACATTATATTACTAACATACCAATAAGATATATATGCAATTCACATTAATGCCGGTATACCATTACTGAAAGGAGAAATATTATGGAGATCCGCACTCACGCCGGGTTTAAAACCCACCTCCATGTACACAGGATCACAACAGTTTCACTTGCTCGGGCCAACGCCCCCCATATTTTTATTTTTTTATGGAGTACTCCCGGAGCAAACGCCCCGTTCTGTGTACACAGGTTACGACGTAATGTCACCTCAAACCAATAATCGTATCCCAAATGCTATAATTGGCCAATGATGCATTATAACGACAACACTATTATCCCAGCATACATTTATAAGACGGTCACTAATATAACATGTGAGCAGTATAACAATCATAAGATGGAATTAACAATAAAACTAATATAACCGATTATTTGTAATCTCTTATTTCAAAGGTAAACAATTACTTATATCGACGACGGGTTCTGAAATCATACCATAGCGTGAAGGATGATACTCTGTATTATGTTATTAGTGCCTAAGAAGTGTCCGGCCACTTATTCAATTGTTGCTACATGCTAAGAGCTTCGTCTTTTCCCTCGTCTAACTCCTTTTTCTTTCTTTTGATTTTACCCAACTTCACTTCTAAGGAGTCTGGTTATTTCCTCTTTGCGTAAATCACTTTGTGTAGTCAATCTAATTAGCCTAGGTGAGTCATCCTCATACGTGCCTTGGTGAGGATTTTTTTTTTGTCTAATACTTATCTAATATAGTACGGAATGGTAAAATAAAGGTCGTAACGAGTCCGACTCATATATACTCTTAATAATTCCT
>JAGPOY010002242.1:0-15224 GCA_018983105.1 Silene uniflora | reverse complement strand
AAAATGGAGGAGGGGGAATAGCAGTTAAAGTAATAAGTGGAATAGGAGGAATAGAAAATGGGATTAAAAGAAGGAAAGTGGGACCTTTAAGGAAAATAACCTGCTACTCTAGGTAAATAAAAACGTATTTCTATTCCATGACAATAGGTGTAATAGTTTAGTATATTGCTAGTTAAAATGAAGTTTGGAGTAATTTGAGAAGATGCCTAATAGTTTGGAGTATTGCTGTCAAATAACCCTAATAAAAATGTACGATACTTTCTAAATTGTATTTTTCCTAAATATTCGGCCTAATTGGTTTTCCATAAGGGAGGATATATGAATTTGAAATTTTAGTTGAATCATAATCATAATCACATAATATTTGAATGACCATTTTGGATGTTGAATAGAGAATGTAACTTGTTTTGTGTATTCTGACACGTTACGGAAAGTAGTTAAGGTCTCTAAATGTCTCTAAATGCTTTTAAGTGACTATTGGATGTTGACTAATTAATGGTGTCTTCGAGATTGACATGAATGGAATTCTGAATATATCAGCAGAGCTTGAGGATATAAGCTGAGGTGCTTAGACACATATTGATAGAGTTACACAGGTATTAGGAATCTTGGATTAGATTATTAGTTGTAGTTGTAGTTGTAGTTGTAGTATTTGAGTTCCACTAGAATTCAAACACACTAATCAGGTTCAGGTTATAATAATATAATAATAATAATAAAAGTTGAATTCATTCATATTTCTCTTTAAATATAAATCATCATCTTTTTTATTTATTATTATCTGTCTTAGTAGGAGGGTTGTTTGTTTGATCTTGAGATAATTTAAGTTTAAGAGTAGGGAATTAAAGGTATGGAGCAAAAAGATGATCTATGGCCGGCTGTAGGAATCGATCTAGGGACAACCTACTCTTGTGTCGCCATCTGGCAGCACAACCGTGTTGAGATTATCACCAACGATCAGGGAAACCGAACAACGCCGTCTTGTGTCGCCTTTGCCCCGAACAAGCGCCTTGTTGGTGATGCTGCAAAGAACCAAGCCACTGTCAACCCTACCAACACCATCTTCGGTTTGTTTTTCTCTTCAATTCTTTCTTTTGACATAACATTATAGTCAGCATCAAACATATATAGACTTAATATTCTTTACAGATACAAAGAGACTCATAGGCCGGAGATATAGCGACCAAACAGTACAGAATGACATTAAACTGTGGCCTTTTAAGGTCATTCCCCATCCCGATTCTCAAGACAAGGAGCCAATGATAGAGGTCACCTACAAGGGTGAACACAAGCACTTTACTCCCCAGGAAATATCGGCTATGATACTCGTCAAGATGAAAGACATGGCAGAGGCCCATCTTGGCTCCCAAGTAAACAACGCTGTCGTTACTGTTCCTGCATACTTTACTGATTCTCAGCGTCAGGCTACCAAAGATGCTGGACTTATTGCCGGACTTAATGTTATGAGGATTATCAACGAGCCTACAGCAGCTGCCATTGCATATGGTCTTGACCACCATGTTCCCGACCACCAACTCGCCAGAAAAAACATTCTGGTTTTCGATGTTGGTGGCGGGACCTTGGATGTGTCTTTAGTGTCTGTCTCGAAAGATGTCTTTGAAGTTAAGGCAGTTAGTGGGGACACCCATCTTGGTGGTGAAGATTTCGACAACAGAATGGTGTCTCATTTTGTGCAGGAATTTAACAAAAAGCATAGTGTAGACATTAGTGACAACCCTAGAGCTCTTGGGAGATTGCTAGTCGCTTGTGAGAGAGCCAAAAGAACGCTTTCTGTCACTACTGAGGCTAGTATTGAGATCGACTGTCTCTTTGATGGGATTGATTTTATTTCAACGGTAACACGCGCTAGATTCGAGAGGTTGAATATGGATCTATTCAGGAAGTGTATTGATCTTGTGGCTCAGTGTTTGAGTGACGCTAAGATAGACAAGAGCGATGTTCATGATGTGGTACTTATTGGCGGGTCAACCCGGATACCCAAGATCCAGCAGATGTTGCAGCGTTTTTTCAACGGGAAGGAGCTCTGCAAAGGTATTAACCCAGATGAGGCGGTTGCCTACGGGGCTGCCGTACAGGCTGCCACGTTGACAGGGGTGTCTTTGGACAAGGATGACTTTGTATTGGTGGATGTAACCTCTTTATCTCTTGGAATTGAGCTCTATGGTGGCGAGATGAGAGTAGTCATTCCTCGTAATACCGTCATCCCAACAGAAAAGATGATCGCAAAACTCACGACAGTCCACGACAATCAGACTTCAGCCCATTTTAAGGTGTACGAGGGTGAAAGATGCATGGCACAGAACAACAATTTGCTCGGGGAATTCAACCTCTCGGACATTCCCCGAGCACCCAAAGGTGTCCCGAAGCTTAAGGCCTCCTTCAAGATTGATGCAGACGGTATCCTCACCGTCACTGGAGAGGACACCGACACAGGAAACAAGAAAACAGTCACTGTTACTAACTGTAGCAGGTTGTCGAAGGAGGATCTCAATCGAGTATTGAAAGAGGCTGAGAAATATCGGGTTGAGGAGCAACAATATGAGAATTTAGTCAAAGCTAAGAACACTATAGAAAACTACGCCAATACTGTGTCGGATATTGCGAATATTTACGGGGAGATGGTAGGAATTGATTGCCAAACTCTGAAAAATGTCGAGGATGAGATCGAGAAGACGTATCAGTGGCTCGATTGGAATGTTGAGCTTGTAGAGGCTTCTAACTATGTTGACAAGTTGCGTGAACTCAAGAATATATGTGAGCCATTTGTGTCTAGGTGCTGTATCTTCTGTTGTCGACATGCTGAAGATGAAGAAGTGGATGTCGAGGAGCTGCGTTTCATGATAGCGAGCAGATTTAATGGTGGGGACTGGGGGATAAGTGTACAAGCTTGATGAATGCTCTAAGTATGCAGAAACATAAAAATGATTGAACTATATGACTCTTATTACTCTATTAGTATGTTTTTCTAGAATTCTAGTTTCATTCAAATGATTGTTGGATTTTTTCTGTAGTTACTCTCACACAAACCGACCACCGTTACCCATTTAAATTTAATTAATCTGTTATGCAAATAACAAAAGTTCAGAGTGAAATGAAGCTAACTGATTTTTGGCATTTCTCATTAGCCATTTGTGAAGCTAATGAAATAAGGTGTCGGTTCTATTTGCATGAACTAAACACGTCCTGCAACCATTTTCATGGGATTATCATGGAATCGGATATGAATTTGGTATTGGTAAAAGATACACCTTTACATGCTAAACAGAGAGACGAGATGAACAACATTTCATTTAATTACCATTTTTTTAGCGGAACCAAACGTGATGAACAAAGGCACATCAATACTACAAAGACCACGGAGAACATGACTACCGGAGTTCCTCAGTGCTAAACTTATTCCAAGCTTCCTGTATAAGACCAGTGGGGGCAAAACCTCAGATATGTGAAGCATACAATCAATATGAAATAACTCAACCCAATGATAAAATACCTTCAATAGATCAAAAGCTTTTTCAGCAACATATTTCTGTTCAAGATTAGCACCCCTCTGCTGAACTTTATCAGGGTGAACACACAATGCAGCCCTCTTGTATGCAATCTTAACTTGAGAGGAAGTGATTAAGTCGGTTATAGAAACAGGTCGCCAACCAAATTCTGGCCCGAGCACCTGCTCGTTGGATGATTAACGGAAGTAGGAGAGGTTAATGTAGTGTACCAGAAGGCCAATTTTTAAACATTACAATTAACAAGGTTAAATACATCATCCAGACATCCAGTTAAGGTGAAAGAATGATTTCAGATGAACTAATATAGCCATAAAACAAATAGATACTGAACCAAGAGTACAATAGGTAAGATTCGTGGATTCCACAATTGGACTGACATATCAAATACACACACGAAATTAAACCAGATGCATGGTAAAATATATGGGAAAATACAGCACATAACCAAATGGCTCACGAAAAGCGAGTAAACCATCAATTTCTCAAACAAAACTCTATATAGGGTTTAATTCCTTGTTCTCCATATTTGCTCTATGCAAATATACTCTTGAGGTTAATGTAAAGTCTTGAGGTTAATGTAAAGTCTTGAATCAAATATTGGAACGAGGAACAATAACGATCTAGGCAGAATTCAGACACCTTTGCTTAAAAAAAAAAGGCAAAATTCTACACCTCAAAGTAACAATAACGATTGAAGCATTACCGCAAAGCGGAATTTTCACCTTGAATAGAATAAATATACTTAAATAGTGGATACCATGGTCACTAGATTCACTTGAATACACAATGAATAGTGAATCGATTCACGCCCGTTCATTTGTTGATGCATTTCTGAACTAGTTTGCTCAAACTTGCAAAATTGATTTATCCAAAATTACAAATAGTTCACCTGAATTGCAATTCAGGCCCTTGAATTCATGATGAAAATCGTCAAAATTAGGAGAAAAGTAGGAAACTTAGCGGGTTTCATTTAAGGTATTAATACGTAGTCATCAAGATTATGAAGGTTAACGTGATTGCCTTTTGAAGTGGTTTTAGTCGCATATATAGTGCAATTACCAAGAGGAGACCACGAAGACATATTCAAGGATCAAATCTCAAACCCATCTATAATACATGGTATGGTAGTAACCAAGCACCATGCTTAGGGACAAAAATAAATACAACCCACACGGAATAAATCTTTAAATTATTTGTCAAAATTAAGCCAAAAATAAATCAACTCAAAGTAATCAAATTTATAAGAAATGAAAAACTCTACCTGTTGCAAAGATGACAATAGCGCTCGTAAATTTCCTTCTTTTCCAGCAGCCCATCTCTTCATCTCCCCGTCCATGGCATCAGCGAGCCTCTAAACACCAGCAGATAAAAGCACACAGTGAGTCAACAAAATTACAAGACTATGCATTCAATTTACACACTTCCTGAAAGGTAAAGAGATACTTACATGTTTTTCTTCCTGCTCCTGCTGAGCTTTGAATTCACGTTGATTCATCTCAGCCACAGCATGTTCCTAGATGCATTTGCAACATAAAATTGAATTAAACTACTTTGATCCAGAGCATTAGTTCAGTAGCAAAATTACCAGTATGACATAAAGTCGGCTAAGAATGTTCTTCGTCAAAATCTAAGCTACACCATCGATCAAGAAGTAGATTCATAGACCAAGGTATACATGGTATATAATAGGAGGTAAGACATAAAGCAGCAGATTATCTAACTTACCACACTACTACTCTCCAATAACAACAATAGTATTAACAAAACAAAATATATTAAAATTCTGAAGCATTTGGATTCATTCAGTATGACCTTAAGCTGAAAAACTTACGAAGGGCTATTGGAGCTGAAGATCAACAAATATGAGAAACAGATATTTGTTTGTAATGTAATGTTAAAATCAGATGCCTTAAGGAATTTAAGTACATGAAAGGACCTCTGGTCTCTAAAGTCACTGATTTTCGACTTCACTACTCAAGCAAGAAAAAGGGTTCGGGGTATTTGAAGGACTAAAAGGCTTGCATAGACCTTATGCAGAGTTCAGAGATGGGTGATCAATATAAATTTTCCCTAGCACCTCCCTTGCCCTTTGTTTCCTCTCCCCTTTCAGTTCATCAAATACACTAAAATATTGAGTTGGAAATAATAACTCTATGCATGATAAGACTAAACAAGGCAAAAAGCGCCATGCCTGATACGAACATCTCTTTCATAAAAGTCCTCCCTGGTTCGAGACGTATAATATTCAAAGCTCATGTCTCAAAGTTCACCTTCATTTAAAGAGGCACCTTATCCAATGTACAAGTACAATTTTTAAGGAAAAGGTAGCTCGCCATAAATAACAGTAATAATACAAAAACAGGATCATTTCTGACAAAAGACGAAGTTGTCATGTTGCTACAGCAAGAAAGCAAAAACTAAATCCAATCTACATACCATACGCGCTTTAGCTCTTAGGTAACTTGCAAATCTTAGATTACGTCTCTCATCACTTTCTCCTTCTCTTTCCTGAAACACTCCAGATGCTGGTGAACCTTTTAGCAAGATAAAAGTGATCTCATTATTTCATTAGCATATCAATTACAAAAGATATCAATAATGTTGAAATCGATAAAAACTACCTACCTTCAAATATTGAAGAAAAATCATCAGGAAAAACTCCTGGAGAAACTTTCTTATGTGTGTCAAATCCAGTTCCAGTAAACAAATTTGGTTCCTCGTAAATTTTCGTGTTCTGAAATGTGCAAGTGTTAACCCTTATCTCAAACCAATAGAAAAGCTAAAGTTAAAACAATAAGTCTAAAAATATGTTTAGCCCTGCACGAATTGACTTTTTACCATAGCTGAGTTTTCTGATATAGGTGTACTCTTTTTAGTCTGAGCTCGGAAAAACGAATCTAGATCAGTTGCTTCAGTTTGGAACATCATGTCCGCCTTCTCCATCTTTTCTTTCTGTACAGAACCTCCATCTATGCTTACATCAAAGTCAAAAAAGTTTGTCTCCTGCGGTTTGGGATTGACTGTCTTCTTTGGATCACTCTTTGCTGTAAAACTACCTCCATGCCCATTGGCACCATTTTTCATCCTGTGTATGGCAAAATTTTCAAGTTATTCAAGAGATGAAATACCCGGATCCTTCATATTTGCAGAAGAAGCCTGGGCTCTTCAAAATGTTTCAATAAAAAAAATTACAATCTCAGCAAAGTTTAAAAAAAAAAAAAAAAAAACTATGTTCTTTTCTATCTCAAAGGTACAGATAACTCAGCAAGCATCCAGCATTCCAGCCTCCTTGCATAATAGTGGAAGTATGTAAGAAAATGGTGGCAACAAAACAATCACACCCCAATCACTTAAGCTAACCATCCAACGACCTAAATTAAACTAGAAGGTGGCTGCAAGAATATAGTCCTAGATTTCTAGCTCATGGTGATGGAACGCATCCAGCTTGGTCTGGCTAGAAAATCTTTCATGCCCTTGAACACTGACAATCCATCTAGCAAGAAAACTCGGAACTTTTTATATTGCCAAAAATTTGAAGTTCATAAAACCACATGAAATTCTCGTGATTCAAAGACATAGCAAGGAATGGAGCTAAGCAGACGACGATTTTGTTAATGATGCAACGTAACTGACATAACTTTTACAGTACTGTAGTATTATATCATCCATTGTGCATCAAGTTGAAATCAATGATTTTGTATACTAAGCATATGCCAAGCTTATTCCATTCTGATTCAAGTAACAACGAAATCACATGAAAATACAAGAAATTACAATAAGTGAATAAACAAACAGCAACACACCTATCATTGACGGTAAAGCTCCTCCCAAAGCCAGGTAGTAAATCATCAGTATCCCCTTTGTTCTCTCCTAATCTCTTGACACCTCTTTGGTCCAAACCCAATTTAGCCATTTTACCCCAAAAATCATCGACAGGATCCGAGGAGAGCAAATCAGCATTAGCAACCTCAACAGTGCTGCTACTACTCTCAGAAAACCCCCATATATCATCAGCACCATTAACGTCTGAAGATTTCGCGCCTGAATGCGTTGAACCCTTAAACATGGATTCCATATCGAAGTCGAACCCCCCTCCTCCACCTCCACCTCCACCTCCACCAGAATTGTTGGTAGGCATTTGAAACACACGATCAAAAACATCCCCACTAACATAAGCTTGACTATGGTGAGTTGAATTAAAGCCAAAAATATCATCATTTTGATGAGCAAAAAGAGACCCACCTCCAGAATTTGAATTTGGAAAGGATTGTGAGAAAAAGTTGGGATCTTGATTAACAGAATCATGATTATTTTGGGAAATGGGAGGTTGTTTGGATGCAGCCATAGGAGCTGACTTGCCCTTAGGGTTGATCCCATAATGTTTAACTAAAACACCAAAATCATCCATGCTATTGATTTGATAGATTGAGCTCAAACTGCAGCAAGCAATCACAATTCACAAATCACAATTCACAATTCACAATTCACAATTCACAATGCATGGAGTAAATTAGAATACAAGTATTTGTCGGTGCAGTAATTGATGAACAAGAAAAAAGACAATTAATTAGGAAATTAGAAACAATACTAGAAATTAATATCCATTGGAAATATTACCAGAAATGGCGGGAATATGATGATGATGATGATGATGATTAATCGATGTAATAAAATGAATATCTCTTCCTCTTCATATGTTGGTATGAATTATTCAATTAAATGTCCTTTACAAATACATCATGTTTTATAACATCATTAATTATTAATTTTAATTATTTTCTTAATAATGGTATAAATGGTCCATGGTCCATGGTCCATGGATGATTGGATGTAACATCCTTTTTTTTCCTTGAAAACGTGTAATTTCATGGAATGGGTGACCTTCGTCCGTCTTTCTTACTAATTTGTCCATTTCAGTTTATCGTTTAGGGTAAGATTATTGCTGAGTTTTAAAACTATCAATAATCTACTAAGATTTGGACAAAATTTTAAGTCGGATATTTAGAATCCAAAACTTAATTTAAAACTCTAAGAGCTTTGATACAATTATCAAGAAAAGTCATTGAATAATGAATGGATCACATAGGTTATTTTATTTTATTCCCTTTTTTTTTTCAAAACTCACATTTTTACAAGTAAAATAGAAAAGTATAGTTTAAAGTTAATCTGGACAATAAAAATAATAAAAGTTTTAATGTGACACAATCTTACCAATAATAATCATACCTTATAAAGTACTCCGTACTATATAAGACAAAATAAAAATATATTCAGCATAAAACTTACTTCTATAGTGAGCAAGCTCGCCGGTTCATTTTTAATTTTAACATTTTATAGCAAAAGCTTCTTGCTTTCCATCATAATTTGGTTGTTTAAACTTTATTGCTTTTTGGACATTTTGTCCTAAGAAAGTTAATGTTGTAAGCCAAGTCAATAAACCTATTAAGGAAGCTCAAACACACAATTAGTTGATGATTTCCTGCATACCCTTATTACTTATACTCTTTATGTCCACAAATTAGGCTCAATCGTTCCCTTCCCAGCCAAATGCCACTGTCATCCCACCATCACCGACACATTCTATTATTTATACTCATTATGGACCGCATGCAATTATACTACATGCTGTTAAGGAGTATTACGGAGTACATAAATTCGTATATATAACCATTATACATTCCAACATATCACCATTGTAATTTTCATATGGCCGTACAACTATCTTATAAAGACTATTTATCCCGATTCATACACATTTTTATTCCATTGACGCGATCAGCAATCGTCATAAGTATTATAGGCAGCCTGGCTATTGAAAGCAGGGAGGCACAATGTTGTAAATCAAGGAATAGAATGCCAACAAGGAACAAATGGCTCTACAAGATTTGAACCTAACCACTGGTCCAACATTTTTGTGTTTTATTAACTCGATTTTTTAATGTCCAACCCTTGTGCACCTTGTTACCCTTTGAGGGATGAACTATTGTTTACTCATGTGGGAATAGCTTTAAAAGACTGAAAAAATTTCATCAAATCAAAGAACAAAAAGTACAGAATGAATCTGCATGAACTCGCTACCCTGTCGATAATATAATTTTCGAGACTACAAAATATCCTACAAACCAAAGCTCAGACTCCAATGTCCATCTCCTTGTCAAACTCGGTGGCCAGGGCCTTAACAGAATCACAAGGACTACTACATACCCAAAATAGGTGCCCAAATGAGAGAACACAAACAAGTGTACAAATAGGCAGCTTGATGTCACTCTTTCTTCAAGCGTTCCAGTATAGATTCAGCGAAACTCTGTTGCCTGCATACAACAAAGCGAGGCTATCATTTGAGGATATCAACATGCATGAATAGAGAGTGATGTCCTTCACTAAATATATGTAAAATTAGGTATAAGAGTGCCCATCAACCATACTTGCGCTCAATGTGCTTGGGACTCGGGCGTGAATATTTCAAGTAACCATCCCAAGGAACCTTTTTCAGACCTGCTCTCACTGATATCATGTCTCTCACTCTGGAACAAGAGCCACAGCAATTAGGTTACAGTCGTAAATCAACAGACAGGAATTTCAGATGATGGGGACGTAATTAAAAATCCGCACCTCTCTGCAAAATCGATTGCTGTTTCTCCAGGCTTCAGAGTCTGGGGCTCCATATACCAAACATCACAAACAACAGCCCATGACGTCATTAGTTGCAGAAGATGTGTTGTGAAGGATTGCCTGTAACATATACACATTTTGCATTATAATCACATACCCTTGGACCATAAAAATAAGTCCTACACATTATAGTCATGGTGTTAAACTGTAGAATTAGTCACGATCACAGTAATTATGAGCGCGGACAAGACAATGGTGCAGTTTATCCCTGTATCAGCGAGTCATTAATGTAGGATCGGTCGTAATATAATCAATTTTTATAAGTTCTTTATATGTTGGAACTTGGAAAGTATTGATAAGGTAAGGAAGAGCAAAATCATCATGGAACATGATAAGAACAAAATCATCATTTATTTTTGCGCTCTTATGATCGCTGAGAACAAAATTCACAGGCAATTGAGGCAAACAATGAAATCTTAAAATTAAAAGGGCATGCAACCAGATGCCTGTGGTACAGAAAACAAAGCAAAACACTAGATGAAAGAAAACTTAACCGATAAGCCTAGCAAGAATCTTAGCTAATGGAAGAACAATAGAAAATATTCAGGAGACAGTAGCAGACTAGCAGTTGCATGTAAAGATAATTAGCAAGCTGTTAGAAGCTCTTACTTCCTGCTGTTCCAGAAGGCATCAACGAAAATTTTGTTGTACTTGATTGCAATTGGACAAACAGTGCACCCAAGTTCAAATGCACCCTGGTAAATACTAGGAAAGTTCAGCAACGTAATAATAAAAACAAGAGACACACCACAGCAAAAGAATCACTTTAAGAGAGCTTGTAAAATATTTGGATAATGTTAACATACGAATAATTTTTAAATCACAAGTCTTGTATAAGCCAGTCCCAACTCTCACGTATGAGACCGACTAACTCATCTTGTTTTCCTCATTTAAATCAAGCTATAACGGGTCGACCTCACGCGTAAGACAGTCTCATATTAACTATTTTGGCGGGATGAGGGGAGAAGCCTGTAATGGAAAAGTTAAACCTCTTACCTTTTTAAACATAACTGTGTACTGATTGTTCACACACGTTCCTTCAGGAAATATCAAAAGGGGATTATTGTCAGCCCCTACAACATGTTCTCTTAACCTGAAAAGTCCAGCGTCAAACACAATAACTAAGATTTCAAGTATACAAGGTCAACGTGATTGAGCTTCTTTAAAGTTTAAACATACTTCCTAGAGATAATTTCACGATCCTTTGCTTCAGATCGGTTGAACCAAATGCATCCAACACCCTCTAAGATAGTGCTCTGCAGCAGACCTTTAGCAAGTAGAATGAGAAAATTTACAGAGGAAAAGACATACGTGTTTGGGACAAAAGTAGGCTAAGCCCGAACGCACAGTATAAGCCCTATACGTGAGGAACTAAGGTTTCATATTTTCCATGGCAAACACTAACCATATTAAATGACCTCAATAGAGGAAGGTTTACATGGTGGTCCACCCCAATCCTAGCAGTCTACCACTATGAATACCCCTTTACGGATCATGTACTCATGGTAATCCCTTTTTTATACAAATCTATATATGATTCTCTCTATATGGTAGCTCTAACTTGCGCGTCAAAGGCGCTCAATGCGAAAGAATTGAGAGAGCGGGTCCATGGAGGGCATTAAATCACCTCTGGTACTTTCAATAGGACCTCAATGCGAAAGAATTGAGATCAGCCAAGGTCTAGATTTTAGATCAAAATATTTCATGGAATGATATCTCCAGGGAATAAGTCAGATATCCAGACTAGTTGCTCTTAAGTCTGAACGTTTAAGATGAAAAAGTACATTTGCCTGATAAGTCCTGAAAGAATGATTTTTCACTTTGATTTTACACTGACAAAACAATAGGAATCTTCAGATGCTCACCAACCCATCCTGGATGCTTTTGCATGATAACAGCAAACGCAGTCATCTGTTCTAATATAATAAAATCGATCATGGAAGTATGATTGGCCACAAACACCTGTTTTAGCAATGGAGGACAAAAAACAGATCAATTATTAGTTGAATAACTGTCCAGGTATCCTGTCTATTCCAAAGAGATTGCCGCTCGTCCAAACAGCGTACATACATAATTAAATTCTATAAAAGAAAGTGCCTATACAAGCGTGGCAGAAAAGTTGAATGCAAGATAGTTATATCCAGCAAGTGGATAATCTAAGTATTTAAAAGTAAACTGGACCTTTCTTTGTATGAAGACTGCATGTTTGATAACCAAATAATTTTAAAATATGAAAGAGACAAACCTGCTTTGGTCTCATACAGGGGCGTGGCCCATGGTACCTTATAACCCCAGTCCATGATGCAACAAAGAAACTGCAAATCAATTCCACTAGTGACCTCTGCAAGCTCAAAAGTAAACAGTTACAAGTTTCGTCTTAAAGTGAAATAGTTCTTACCAAATTGCACAAACAGACAAGATGATTTCCATAACTACAAAACCATAATAAAGTCAAGAATGGAGTTCTCTTTTTTTTTTTTTTTCTCATTTTTCTAGCTCATAACAACTTCAATAAGAACAATTCAATCAATGCGTCATTCACTGATCGAGTCAGGAAACCTAAATAAAAGTTGAGTAAAAGACCCAGTAAGAAAATTACTATCATGGTTGTTGACAAACAGCAAAAGCTATAATTGCCACGTGAACACAATACAAACCCCACCCCCCAAAAAAATGGTTTCAGATGATGAAAGAATAGGAAAAAATAGAAAAGGTAAGAAGTTGAATTTCAAGTTTGGTATAGAATCACTACCTCCAAATTTTTCCTCAGCTTATCATGACTTTTCAGAAAAAAATGAACTGGAAAGTAGAGGGAAAGAAATATGATCCATCCTAGGGTTAAAATAAGAACCCTGCAGATTCACGAAAATCCATTAGTTGGATCTGAAGGAGAGTCTAATATCAATGAAAACATTTAGATAGATCCTTCATATGTTGTCAGTTGTGATTTGTGAAGAAAGTCACGACTACAAAGGAACTGGTGTAATAATTTTACAGCATCTGCTCAATTTCCATTGATTTATTCGATGATTATACACACATGACTACTTTTTGAGCAGCAAGGGCCAAGGAGTGTCTGTTGTTGTAACGGCAATTCAGTTCTATAATCTTATCACTTATTCAAACAGAAGTAAATCTTCCATCTGTCTACCACTGTCAAAACGTAAGCATGCAATGAGCGTAATCAACGAAAGAGTTTTAAAAGGGTAGATAGTAGCTAGCATCAAATTCTATATTTAAAAGAGTATAGAGAGTGTTCTCTTTGAGAGTGCCTCCAAATCTCCAATAACTCAGAAAGACTGACCTAGCAGGAAAAAGAATCAAGTATCTAACTGGGACTCCGACACACCAAATAGGAAAGAGATATATATTCCAGTTCCATGGTTCTGGAGGATTTGACTTGAAGCAACGTGTGAAGGTGTCCTGCTCAAAATCAAAGCAGTAATATATAGTCAATTTCTTAGATATGTAAAATTCTCAAACATATTATCTAAGTCAATTTATGGGTAGATAGCCAATGCATGATACTATTTCCAAGGAGCCAAATACTTTGGAAAATATCATGGAAAAATCGTAACTGAAAGGATCAAGGTCTCCTGAGTCTCCACATCATATTTATTCAGAAGTAGGAGGCAGTCGAAAACACTTGAGATTTTAGCACAAGAGTTAAGGATGCAGTATGCCATATCACCCTTCCCCGTCTATTAGCACAAGAGTTTTGTTAATGTTAGTCATCTTATATAAGTAGAAGCATTTGTTAAATCCCAGAAAGAGACACTTATAATTGCATAATGAGAATAGAAACAATGAATGACTTAAAACATTTCTACCCAAAAGGTAAGAGCATAATGCAACGAATACAGTAAGTGAATGTGTTACTCATTTAACAGCTGATTATCTGACCGCCATTTCGGGAAGCTAGCTTTAAACTGCTACGGTTACAAGATAGTTAAGAGAATTGATCCCCTTTATGGTTTCGGGTTTAAGACTGGTGCCACAGATTCTAATAAAGCCCTTTTAATAATTATTTTCCCAATAGAATTCAACAATTATGATGATTTGAATGAATCATGCATCCATCCATCCATGATTCCATGCATCCATCCATCCATCCATCCATCCATCCATCCATCCATCCATCCATCCATCCATCTATCCATCGAGTAAGGGTCGATATTGAAAAAGAGAAAGAAGAAAAACATACATCAACAATGGCACCAGCAGCCTCAGTCAAAGTAGGCGAAATGTCGAGCAAATCACATCTGAACAAATAATAATAATAATAATAATAATAAGAAGAAATAATGATAATAATATAATAATAATAATAAGAAAACATAATACTGGAGAAATAGTGGGTTGGTTCCGTACAAAGTGAGGTGTTGAGAGGGTACAGGAATGGAAGCAATAGGGAGATAATCTTCAATGTTGGGTTGATCCAAATCCAATTCAGACCTTGATGTTACTAGCTTGCTCATTTTCTCTTCTTTTTTTTGATGATCTAATTCATTTCATTTTAATCAATCAAACAAGACGACGAAGAAGAAGAAGAAATAGGGTAGACGCGAGGTAGGGAAACAATCAAACAAACAAACGTTCAACGCCTTATTTACGATCATTTCAGATCAATTTGGTTAAGATTAACTATTGGTATGCTGGTCTTGGGTCGGTCGGGTTAATAAATCATAATTGAATCACATCACACGATTTTGAGACACTTCTTAGATTAGCTTTATCTAGCCGAGTCAAGCTTTGTTAGGTCTATAAAGAGAACATTTTGTTTATCAATAAGTCTTGCTTGTGACGGATGGTATCCGTCACAAGCTTGCGACGGGTTGAATAATACCATATTATGTGTAAATGCTAAAAAAGTGACCCCACGTGTAATATGAAATATGAAGTGACAAATTGTCTATTAGGTAATCTGTAATTTGTGACCAATTTTAACTTCAATGTTATATAACTAAAATGGCTACATAGTCAGTTATAATGGTTACATCTGCTTATATTTATTAAATTTATGAT
>JAGPOY010002241.1:7424-22649 GCA_018983105.1 Silene uniflora | reverse complement strand
GAGTGTAGACGTGTGTGTGTCGAGTTGGGCTTTGTTATTTTTACGGTTTGTCTCGATTTCTATTTTGAGAAGGGTCGGGTTATTAGTGTATCATTATTATTATTATTTTTGGGTAACGAGTTTGGTGTCGGGATTCTATTTCGGGAAGTTGCTATTTTTGGTAGCTTGCTATTTATGGAAACCTGCCATTTTTGGAAACCCTTCTATTTTGGGCAACCTTTCCACTTTTAGTAACTTTCTATTTTTGGAAGGTTTCCATTTATAGTAACTCTGGTTTATGGGAACGGGAATAGTTAAGTAATTAATTGTTATACGTATATGTTTTAGGTGACGAGTTTCGAGTGGAGTACGTTTGAGCATTCCTATCTGTCTGCTGCTAGCTTCCAGGTAGGGGAAATACACTTGACTCATAATCGGTGTTGTGAAATGTGTTTGCTTGTTGGTGTTTCATGTGATCAAGTTGAGAACGTTAATTGACATGTGATTGTGGACTATGCAATAGATTTTATATTTGTTCAGTTATTGATATATATATTGTGTTGCATTGATATCTGTTGAGCATTTCATATGTATTGGAGTTGGAGGATGGTGTGGTGGTGACGGTGTGGTGATACGATGTGGTGTTGTGATAAGGCCCAGGCGGGTTCTGCAGGACTTGACCTGGTGTCCTCAGCTGCGAGCTGGCAGATCGACTTCAGTCGATATATATAGTCTACCGGGGATCGGTAAGGCTGGGAGCTTCGGGTTATGAGATGAGATGGGATGAGATGAGATGAGATGGTGATGGAGGTTCATGCATATTATATCATTGTTTACTTTGTATTACCTACTCAACCTCGCGGTTGACCCTGTGTATTCGTGGACACCTGTGATGATCCAAATATTGGTGAGCAGACTTGACAGGTTTATGAGATAGGATGGGAGCTTGACGGGCGTGAGGCACTGGATCAGAAGACTTAGTAGTAGATGATTTATTAGAAGACCATCACTTTTAATTATGTTTTCCGCTGTAGTTCTTTTGTAGCTTGATGTAAAGGACATTTGTAATAATTAAGTTAAGTAAATTATATAAATTGCCTTGGAGTTTGATTTGTTATTCACTACCTCGGGAAACCGAGATGGTAACAGCCTGGTTTATTAGGGAATGCCTTGCTAAAGACTCCTTAATAAATCGGGGGTGTTACAGTTTGAGATAAGAATTATTAATTAGTAATAATTACAATATGTTGTAATTTATGTCGACTAATTGTGAGATAGCCCATTTTACATACTAGTAGCTGAGAATTACTAGTAGAATTGTCAATTGAGAATTATTTACGTTTGTTATGATATTTAATTTGTTAAATATGCATAAATATCTAATATGGCATGTTAGATGTCACATATTACATAACATACAATTGACAAAAGATAAAATGTAAAATGGAACCCCATGTTATTAGAGAGGAACCGGTTTTGGTTGGGTGGTTGAAGACATTAATGGATGTTATTATTTATGATAAAACATCATCAATAGTTTTTCTTACCCATGCACTTTGATAAGGTGAATGTTTGAGCATGCTTCCCTTTGTCCCCCATCAAAACCGTCCCCCCTCCTATTTCACTCTATCTATATAAGTCTAAGTTAATAATTCTTATCCTCCCTAATGCCATTTTTGCTACTTCTCTCAAAAACACATAAAATTGTTTTTATGTTCAAAATTTGTTCTAGATCTAAAATACAACAACATGTATTCATATTACTAGTGTAGTAATAATATTGTTTAGATCTAAAATTTAAGATTACTAGTGTAGTTCTACATAGCTTGTAGGCTACATTACGGTGAGGGATAGTCTTGGGTTTGAACCGGAAGGAGGATCGCAACCTTGGGATCTAACCTAATTGGAGGATCATCCTTTATGTATAAGCTCAAGATCAATCAAAGAAGGTGACTTTGATTGTGCCCATTTTTGTACCATCTCCGCAATGTAAGGATAAATTGAATTTCTCCTTCACTCTTTATTGCATGTAACTAGATCCGACTAGCTTATTTATATGAGTTAAATTAAAACCATTTTAGAGAAGTCTAAAATGTGGGATATGAACCCAACAATGTGACATGTAGTATGCAACATGTCATATAGAAGGTGTTTAACTAATTAAACACAACATCAAATGTGAATATCGTACGATTAATAAATCGACTAGCAATTCTCAATTACTAGTGAGAAAAATGACAATTTTAAGTTAAATTAGTATAACTTACAACATATTGTAATTATAACTAATAATTAACTCCGACCTCAATTGTTTCGTAAACTCTGATTAATTTTAGTAATATAACGTCTTAATTACCAAAATTGAATCTTATTTAATCTCATTAAAATAAGATGCGATAATCTCTCTAATAATATAAATTTGTTCTATTTTAAGGAATTAATTATTCTGTATCGACATACAATTAATTAACTTTACAATTTCGGGAATTGTCCTATAGGTGTGACCTAAAGGGATCAACTGACCACCAGCGTCAAACGACAGTAATGTCAAACTCTAGTTAGTCAATCAATACCGATTAATGTTCGTCAGTTGACTATATAATTGAATCATCCCTTACGTATTCTTATTGCGAGTTTCAATTGATTTCGTAATAACGATAATCATGTGATCGGACTATTGTTGAGGACACATACTCCAACTTGTCCGAGACAAGTGTGCGTCACCAATTCTCTTGTCCTATTACAATCTCCCACTCAATGCAAGGTGTCTTGCAGGTCGTACTTGCATTTGATCATATCAAGAGTGGTTTGCTCGATCTGGAGATAAACTGTCTGACCGGAATTATCACCATAGATACCTTCTGAGCGTGGCCACGCATTTCCAGTTTACTGCTCCTCGAGTGGCCTTGAGATTTTAAACAACCCTGACAAGGGGTGGACAATTCCCATCGCACGACTCCCTTCGATTAGCCTGATGTGTCTTTGTTTTGGCACGAATTCTCTTGCTCTTTTACATGTTTTAATCGTGTTTTGCTCGCTCTTTCACACCGTCTACTTGCATTTTGTACCCGATCCCCTATTCCATGACGTTGCTCAAGTTTTGTAGGGATTGGACCTAAAACGGAAGAATAGGAGCAACAGAATGAGCCTTAGAAGAAGAAGAGAAAAGGAGAAAAGAGAAGAGTCAAAGAGAAGTCAAGAAGAAGTGAAGAAACGAGAGGAGATGACGGGGAGCCGACCCCTCGGCCGCCGACCCCTCGGCTAGAGGTCCTGATGAACAATTTTTGGAGAATTTCAAGCCCATAATTGAATTGCCTCGGCGCCGAGGGGGGGTACCGGCCGCCGACCTCTCGGCTGGCGGTCATGCTCAGCGACATTTCATGCCTTTGACCTACAATTTGAAGCCTCCATATAAATACTCTCTTTTAGCACCCTTTTAGACACCAACCCTAGATCTAGAATATCACCTAGTTTTATGCAAACAATCAAAAATCAATCAATCATCTAATCATTAATCATTTAATCATTGGATAATTTAGTTTATTAATATTATTATCAATTGTTTACATTTGTTCTTGGGATTTATAATTGGGGAATATTGAAGACTCTTATTATTATTATCTATCAAAGCTCTAAACTTTGCCTTAGATTGGTATAATTCTAGTCTCAATCTTCTACTTTAGTTCATTTGTTTACATTTCTCTACCCTTTGTTATTAGTTAATTGTTATCGTTCTTCTTTATGTCTTTACTAATTTCTTCCATGACAAAATTCATGTCTTGTGTATTTATCTCTAGTATAATGTGTGAGTAGTCTTATTGCTAAGGTAAATGGGGGAACTTGTATGGGAATAAGGGTTTGAATGTGGTTTTGATATAAAGGTTGAACCTTTGGAGTTGTAGCAATGTTTTATGCACACCAAATGTTTGTTGAAAGACTTGAACTAGTAATTTGAGTTCTTTCTAATTTATTGCATACTTAAGTGAGGACTTGAACTTGCATGAGAATTAAGTGTGACCATTGCATGTCTTAGGAGCGAAAAAGGGGAGACCCCGACTCGACCTAGGCTAATGACCGTCTCGCACCGAGAGGTGGAGACAAACCTCACACAACCCCTTTAGGCCAAACCTTTATTGTGACCATAGTCTACCCTAAAACCATACTTGTGAACCTGGATACCTTAGTTCTTTTAATTATAGAATTTATCTTCTTATTTACTTGCACTTGCTTTTCTACTTGTCTTAGAATTTAATCGTTCCAAACAACCAACCATTTAGACCGAACTAGAGTAGGAGTAACCAAATAGACTTAGTCCATTTACCATCCTTTGGGACCGACCTCGACTTACCATACTACATAAGTTAGGTATCGAGTTATAAATATTGTTTGATTGTGGGGGTAGCGACAGTTCTCACATCATAGCCACAACTCATCATGACCCAAAAGATGCCCATTTGACTCCAATTACGAAACGTCGTAGAGCAAAAATTAAAGTCATTCAGAAACTGTGCCATCTTGGGCGAACAGTCTTTAGTCTAAGAATTGACTCAAAAGAATACTATAGTAGCTTTTGCCACGACCAGGCTTTATGAATTTCCAGAACTCTATAAGCGGTCACTGCCTGACAAAGTGTCCCATACAGTCTGTCTATGTGAACGACTAGTCATCTCATATGACTCCATGGCAATTGAACTTGTCATCAATCGCATCACACTCTAGTTACTTCGAGACGTCACCTCCTTTAAATAACTAGGGGCATGTACTTTGTTAATCCAGTTCACTTAATGGGGTTCAATATGTCTCTACATCCCATTTGAATATAACAAGGTATAGGGTGAGTTTAAAGAAACTCAAACGATAAATGTGATTATCATATATGAATAGTCAATGCTAGATTACTACTTCATATCCTATAATCTAAGGTGTGCTTCTGGCACTAGTTAAGTCGTAATAAAAGTTTGGCGAATGGATATATAATGCATTCATATATTCCAACTTTATAATTACTATTTCCTTTCATTCAATGTATCTCTAATAACATGAGCTTATTTAAGTAAGTGTCTTAGACCTCTTTCTAGACTTGGGCACTTTATCTTAAAAGATACTCCCACTGTTATCTCATAACTTGTGGTTAAGGTTAAGTATGGGTTTCGCAATGATTGACTTCTAGAACTAACTTCTAGTCACTTACTCCATAGTCAACAAGATCTCTAGTTGGTTTCAACAAACCTTTGCTAATTTGGAAACTAAGATTTTCGTGTAACCCTTCAACACATAACTTAGTATATAATCCAAACACAAGAACCACACTTCGGCTCTTCTCAAGAATTTTGTGAACGTTTTTGCTAGCGTTCAATTTACCCCCAATTGAATTATTATCTTGTGGTTGACTTGTCATACTACAATCATACATCAAGACACGTGCATATAATGGCGTATTTGGTTGTTTGTTAATGAAAAAAAATATCAACATATGATTTCATTTAAAACAATCAACTTGCTAGGTATAGTGAATAACCATGACTCCATCATGGTGATTCTACTTTTATCAACGCGAATAACCTTCTTAACCTCGTTGATCTTAATTAGATAAGATTTTCATCAACATGAGATACTTATCTATGTGTAAATGTAAAGTTCTCTATTTCATAATAGATTGTAGAACTTTTAATATGCATTATGTCATATTAATTGAGAATCAAACATTCCTCAATGAGTAACATGACACGGGATTCAACCCTTTCCTTGAGCCTTACATGATAAACTAGGAATTTCAAACTCCCACTCAAATCCATGTTAATATGATACCTTAACTACTCAAGCGTAACCTTTTACTAATCACACGAATTGAAATAATTAATTCTATTAATAAGAGTTTAATTAAAACCTTGTGGTTATCCTTTGAGAACACAATCATTTCTAAAATCCCATTTAAACATGTGGTTTCAATTTTATGATAACTTGATCATCCACTCTATTATTTCAACATTTAGCGATTACATGGATCTTGACAAAGTTATACGTCTTAACTTGGTCCTTTGGACAACTTTTGTTCTAATTGTGCAACTCTTTATTGCACTTGGACAACCTTTTGTCATATAAAGTACTTATTGGTTCATTATGCTCTTGGTGAAAGATAACTTGAAATTACATGATGCAACCACTCGATAAGGTTACATTATAAAGAACACTTTCTTTGCGTCTTCTTGCGTAGTTCTTGACTATCAAGCTTTCTTTTGGTCTCCTCACGTAGTTCTCAACTATCAAGCTTTCTTTCGGTCTCCTCACGTAGTTCTCAACTAGGTATTATGTTTGTTGCTATAATTTCTCCCACTCTATCTTTGAAAAATACTTCTATTTTATTCTAAAGTTAGCAATGTAGTCAACAAACAAGTTCATCTTTTTTATAGTGATGAGTGAAACATTATACATGATAACCTTATATATGATCGTATGATTTAAGACATTATTATTCATCTACATAGATTTCCTTATGTACTTAAGGATTGGAGTCGTATCCAAGTCTTGTGAATTTCATACGGATCTTAAGTACTCTAATATCCCGCATAGAGTCTTATATATGGTTATTAGTGTAATGTGAGGTGGTGTATTAACATGGTATAAATATATGCATTATTTCTCTTATTAGAGTTCAATTAACTCTATTGTGACTTTAAACATGTCATTTTATGTCACAATAAAATGACCTTTATTTATAATAGCATAAAGCTTATGCAATTATCACAATAACTCCATCATTGTAATATGTATGAGCAAGTCATATGTTTTATGTTTTGATGCAATGAAGTGAAATGTGAAGTCATAGAACAAAATACTTCCATAAACTAAGTGACTTGGGTTGAAAGCCAAGCCACTAAAATTCAAAATACAACCATTGTTTTGAACCAAAAGGAAATAAACCAATTTCCCTTTCAAGTAGGGAAATATAAATAGTTCTTAAAAACAACACTTCAAAATAAGATAGACGAAGACTATCAAAATAAAAAGGCCAAGCTTCCATAGGTCTTCAACTATGGTGGGCTACTCTAGCTTCCATCAAAAGAGCTCCTTAGGCTTGCTTTTCTTTGCCTTTGTCATTGCTTGGATGTCCTTAAATACAATAAGAAAGGGATAAGAATCACAACTTGTATCAAAATACCAAAGTTGAGATTAAAACATAAATGATTAGAGAGAATTTAATGTATATATATTACCTACTGGAGTAACTTTTCCAGATTTGATGTCCGCAAGATATTTGGTGCAATTCCGCTTCCAATGTCCCGTACCATTACAATAATGGCACTTATCATTGGAGGTAGCACCCCTTTTGGAAGAGCTTTTCTCAATAGCCTTCCCTTTGCCTTTAGAAGGAGTGGGTTTCTTACCCTTGTTTGCACTTTTCTTAAACTTTCCCTTGCTCTTTGTGTTGATGGCGAGCACATCCTTGGTCAAGTTGGCGTTTAAGCCCAAGTCTCTTTCGGCTTGCACAAGCAATTTGTGCAACTGATGAAGAGAGGTTTGCATATTTTGAATATTGTAATTTACCCTAAATTGCACATATGCCTTGACCTTGTTCAAGAAGTGAAGAACTCGAACTATCACGAGTTGTTCGGGAATATCCACCCCTTGGATCTTGAGAGTTTCAACAAGCTCAATTAATTTGAGCACATGAGGGCTCACCTTTTGACTCTCTTTGATGTTGAGCTCGAAGAAAGCGGATGCCGCCTCATATTGGATTATTCTTGGAGCTTGCGAAAACATGGTCACAAGCTTGGTGTAGATCTCATAGGCCGTAGCTATCTTAATAGCACTCCTTTGGAGATCGGGTTCCATAGAGAAAATCAAGACATTCTTGATAGCGGACGATTCCTTATGGTACACTTCATAGGCGTCCCTTGTGGCTTGGGTGGACCTAGTAGTAGGTGCGGCGAGTGGTGCGTCGGTAAGGTAACGAAGCTTGTCGTCACCTTCCGCTGCTAAGCGGAGTTGGGCGTCCCAATCGGTAAAATTGGACCCATTCTTTTCAAGTTTGCATCGATCCATAAAGGATTGGAGCCAAGAGGTATTATTGAGTGGAGTAGTTGCGCTAGTGTTGGCATTTTTATTTGGAGTTGACATAGTGAATTAACCAAATTGACTACAAAATAGAAAATAAAGGGTTCATTAAACATTTATCGTTTTGAAAAGAACTTGTAAGTAAAAGAAGTTAAACATTTTTATAGTGATCGTTACCCAACTATAACAAACGATTCCAAGACCCGAAATTCATATTAATTTTGGTGTGAGCCAACGGGCCCTCTACACTTTCCTTAATATAACTCGGTGGGTTAACTCTTTTAACCGATTCTACCATTAGAACTCTTGGTCGATGATATTACGCTAATTTCATCTCTAGCCCGAACTTGTTGCGGCTACGGTCGCTAATACTTTCATTGAGATCGACCAAATTTCGAAGTGTAATAACTATTTATTACCCCACTTACCCGACGTCAATAAAGTGCCCCGATAAATCGTATTGTACTTTAATGAAACTGAGGGTCATGGGTTTCTACTTTTTGGTAAGGCTAAGTCTCAATTTGAAATGTAAAGGTCTTGTCAATTTATTATCTATCAAAATTAAGTGGGCTAAAAGATCGAATTATGGATAATTATAATTGACACGGTCGATAACTCGATATGATATGCATGTGTTGTTTTGGCGATTTGGCGATGCATGCAACATATTAAAACGTAATGGCCTTTCCTAAAATAGAAAATCTAATAATCTATTACATATTCGGAAACCAACTCCATTGATCCCTTGAACTTCATGTGACACGTCTTTAGGATAACACTGTCTTGATCGGAACGCCTTTCCGATTGCCACCGTCTTTAGGATTCGCCAAGATTACAAATAATAAAATACAAAGCTATTCCTATTATACATTTGTAACAAAATTTAAATCTATTAAATTACAAAACGGTGATACGAGATCACTTAAATTACAACCGAACCAATATTCCCATTCATTTCGAGCAATATCGATTAAAAACTAAGGCCATACTAAAATAAAATTACATAATTCAAAAATTACATAATAAAAATAATCATTAATCAATGAAATATGCAATGTAATAATATGCTCCTAACATGCCAATTTATGTGCTAAATCGCCCTATTTAACATTTATCGTAATATAGTTCCGGTTTTATGGAAATGCGCGATTCTAACCCATTAGAAACCGCAAAATAATACTAAAATCAAATTTTAGTCCAAGTTAATTATCCTAACTCATTTAGGTTTCCAAAAATTAGTCATCACTAATTATTGATTTTAACTTAACTTGTTATAATAGACCTTAAAATAACAATTTACATGAAAACCATTCAAATTAATTAAAATAGTTTCAAAATTTGGATTTCATTTTCTTGAACATTCTGGAAAAATTCCATGACACTCATAATGTTCATTACTAAGGTTAAAATTTTCGAAATAATTCGAGAGAAATATTATTGCGATTTATCGGTTTTATCAAATAAAACTACTAAAGCATGCAAAAATTAATCACATCAATTTTTCATCTTTAGATCTGATTAGAGTGATAAAATGGCAATTTAAAACATATTTTATCTAGCCATGAACACGTTTTTAGCGTTAATACTCAAAATGGTCACTTTTTAAGTCTTTTTCAATCAAAAATTCAGAAATCATGCTAGACGAATCAAACTCATCCCAACTTTTACACAACGGTTGTACATATTTCATGTGACAAAATACTAAAATTTCATGATTTAATTCGAATATTAAATATGTTTAACCTATTTTACCCTTTATATGATATTTTATCTCATAAAAATCATAAAACATGCAATATAAATCATTTTTATACGAACATTTATATAGAATAAGTAAAATATACATGTGAAATCATATAAACATTTCAAGGCTTGATTCGATTTTTAACTATTTTTAGATTAAAAATAGCATATAAGCAATAAAAATCACATTTTTATTGCAAAACTCATATAAATGAACAATAAAATTCCACAAATCGTATCAAATGACCTAAAACCATTTTAGGACCAAAAGGTATACATGCATCAAAAATTTCGTCCATATCACATATGTACATAAATGTTTCCGGTTTTATTTGATTAACAATTAACTC
Organism: Silene uniflora; assembly: GCA_018983105.1. Classification (NCBI taxonomy): domain Eukaryota; kingdom Viridiplantae; phylum Streptophyta; class Magnoliopsida; order Caryophyllales; family Caryophyllaceae; genus Silene; species Silene uniflora. The sequence continues at coordinate 12,522 of JAGPOY010002241.1, read as the reverse complement.
GTAAAAACTCAATAAAACGATTTGCACGTAGCATCCTAATACTTTGATACCAATTGTTGGGTTCATATCCCATATTTTAGAATTCTCTAAAATAAAATTATTTAACTCATATAAACTAATTATATGGATCTAGTTACATGCAATAAGATAAGAGTAGAAGAAAACGATTTCCTTACAATGCGGAATATGGTACGAAATAGGGCACAAGTAAAGTCGCCTACTTTACTTGTTCTTGAGCTTAATAAGGTAAGGATGATCCTCCTAAAACCGAGACTTCAAGTATAGAAGTCCTCCTCCGATTGCACCCAAGACTTAACCCGAAATCACTAATAAAATATACTAACTAGGTATAAGATATTAGAGCCTTAAATTTAGATCTAACAAAGTATTACTACTTCTAATAATATTATCTTAATAATTTTGATCTTTGAACAAATTTTTCATTAAACTATTTTATGGAGATTTTTAGAGATTATAACAATGCTTTTTCACACATACACACATGTAAAATATAGAGCATCAAAATGATCTATTAAAAGGAGGGAATAAAGAGGGGGCACGGTGGGAGTGGGAGACAAGAGGGGAGCATGCTTAACATATTTGCCTTCTCAAGGCTATAGCTAGGTGATAGGTTTTGTAGCTAATGATTATGTTTTTAGCATTGATAAGAACACCCTTAACTCCCTCAACCACCTCCACTCACACGCCCCATTTGGGTAAAATGGGATTCCATTTTATCTTATATTTTTGTCAAATGTATAATTCTAGTGTTATGTGACATGTAGTATGCAACATGTCATATAGAAGTGTTTAACTAATTAAACACAACATCAAATGTGAATATCGTACAATTAATAAATCGATTAGCAATTCTCAATTACTAGTGAGAAAAATGACAATTTTAAGTTAAATTAGTATAACTTACAACATATTGTAATTATAACTAATAATTAACTTCGACCTCAATTGTTTCGTAAACTCTGATTAATTTTAGTAATATAACGTCTTAATTACCAAAATTGAATCTTATTTAATCTCATTAAAATAAGATGCGATAATCTCTCTAACAATATAAACTAGATTTCATGCCCGTGCGTTGCACGGGTTACAAAAATTGACTCACCTATAATTACTATGGATTTTTGTGGGCGAACACTGCCCGTCTCAATCATTTGATACTGTTAAAAAAAATTCAGTTGATGTTTTGATACTCCCCGTCTCAATCATTTGATATGTTAAAAAAAATGCAATTGATGTTTTGATAGTCCCCCGTCTCAATCGTTTGATACTGTCAAAAAAAAAAATTCAATTGATGTTTTGATGGACCCCCGTCTGAATCATTTGATATGTTAAAAAAATGCAATTGATGTTTTGATAGTCCCCCGCCTCAATCGTTTGATACTGTTAGATCAATTATAATTATGCCTTATGTTGGATTAATGCAACGCACGTATAAAGTAGATCAGATATGTCAAATATGATCAATAAGAAATTTGAAAACTACAATTTAGATAAAGAAGGGAAATTGAATCTACGTGGAATGTATATGTATATATATATCCATAAGATACTGAAGACGGATAGTGCCCCTCTCACAACATTCAAGTGGCAATATCCATAAAATGCTCCATTTCCACCCCACTTGCCCTCCCACTTGCTTTATTGTGAGAGGAGCATGACCCGTCTTCGGCTTGTAACGGATAGTGTCCGTCACAAGCAAAACGCATTGGACATCTTTTATGTACATGTGGGATTATAGATTTTGTGTGGTCCAAATTCACTCATTTATCTTTCCTTAATCCTTAACACTTTTTTCTTTTTGTCGCCCGTAGATTACTAATTTCGCCTAAGTAAAGGACCAAAATACCCTTCCTTTTATTCACCTCCTTTAATTTCCTTCACCTCCCGGCTCCCCTTTATAGCGTTATCATTTTTGTCTCTTTAACATACATAAATCTTCATTTTTAACAATCAGAATTCTTACATGATACACTCATGAAGTATTATTTAGAGGATCAAGATAGACAATTTCTCTTTTGTTTTAAATTTTAACAAGAGTTGATAAATTAGAATTGATTAAACTAATAATGAATTAATGATGCACTAACAATGGTTTAAACTTTAATTTAAAGTTATATTCGCCTAATGCACAAGACATTAAACACAACCATTGTCTCATTGACTTCTAAGTTTTACGACTATATCCTTCCTTGACTCGTTTGATGCACGAGAACAACCATGGACTGTTTGTGCGCTATACATGAAAAGGCCACGGCCCACGGCGTTGTCGTGTCAAGAACTTGACCACGCAACGGTCGATTCATCACCTGCACATGACAACCCGTGGTAGTGTCGTGTATTTTACATGACGCAGCGGTGGTGGTGTCAAGCAACTCACACGAATATCATTACCGCCCCATTCATCCCTTCGTCCTTACATAAAAATTACTGAGGGTCGAATTAAATTAACTATTCAATCATTATAGATTCTTGGCACGATTCGACAATGTGAGTTTGTTTTCGTATTAAGTACATGATGCATCGTAATTATTGTATTGGCAAACTTAAATTAAACTATTTTAGAATAAAAATTACAGTAGTTTTTCTATATTATATTTTGTTAAACTATTAGTTGAAACATTCAACTTTATGATAATAGCAAAGTTACAGATTAATAGCAGAATATGAACAAAATTCGATCCATCAATGTTATGTGTTCAAATAAAAAGTACGGAGTTTTCCTATTGTTTGGGCATAATTTACATGCCCGGCCCACTAGCATTGACCCGGTGATGAAAGAAGAAAGGCCCAACCTTGTGTTGTGTCGTGTTGGGCCGAGCTGAAGAAAGGAGCTAAATGCCCATCAACGAAGGAGGACGAACGAGCTTTGGACTAAGCGAGAAGGACCCGGCGCTTCTAAGCCCAGCAAGCAGCGGGCAGCCTACCAAGGGCTCGGTATTACGCGTGGTGGCGCCTCGAGATGACTTGGAGGGAAAGCCAACTAAACCCTACTAGGGTTTAGTCCCTATATAAGAAGACGAGGAGGGAACGTGAAATTCATTCAACTTCATACACATACACACACGAAACCCTAGCAATTGTACTAGCAATATTTAGTCCTCTCGCTCGTTGTACTCGTCCTCGTTACAAAGCTAGTGCAATCCTTGGAAGGTATCGTCCTTCCCGCGGTCGTTTCCCACATTGGGTTTTCCGCGTCACCAAAGGCCTCGTGTTATTTTCTATTTCGTTCCATTTACGTACAATCGCACATCGTATAACGCATAAGACCTCTTTGACCTAACTTACTAAAAATAACCAAAACAGTTTGGCGCCCACCGTGGGGCATAGTGGTCGTCATCGTTATTCGAACAAACTTAAGCAATGGAGAAAAACATGCAAACTTCATCAGGAACCGGATCTGGAGGGTTCCAGGTCAACACGTCGAAAGGAATAGCAACCGGATCTGGAGGACTCCAAGACAACACAACAAAAGGAGAGGGAACGGGGTCAGGGCAGAAGTATACCAGAGTCATAACCCCAGTCCCGCAGCCAAAGAGCAGTGGAGGAGGTCATCAGCAGAAGAATCCTCCACCACCAAACGCCGCCCAAACCCTGCTAGATGGCATGGAAGAATTGACTAAAGCGGTCAGAGACATGCGAAAAAACCTGGAAAGGTCAGACAATAAGGCTGTGTTAAGAGACTTGGATCTCAGAGCAGAGCTGGACCTAGTAAGGCAACAGGCTCGTTTCGCAGCAGACAAAGGGAAAGGTCTGGTCACAGCAGATGAGGGAAATCAGATCAGAACCATCCCTTCTGAGTTGGTGACCAAGCTGGATCTGAAGGGAGCTACGATAGATAGGAAAGTAACCCCCAGAGGGTTAGGATATCTCAGCAATTGGCAGTCGGCAGGAGATACGACGCCGATGTCAGGTAACCTCGTTGTTAGTCATCCTATTCTGCCTAACAGCATCTCTAGTGCAGGTCAGGTGTCCCAGGCAGTCAGGGAGCAACCCGGAATGCAGGAGCAGTGGCCCCCACGAATGGCGACGGTAGCCAGCCCGTACAGCGGCTATCAGGGCGTGGAAGCACCGGTAGCAGGAGGATGGGCACCAGTGGCAGGAGGATGGACACCGGTAACAGGAGGATGGATACCGGGGATGCCAGGAGGCAGCAGTCAGGGAAGCCAACCAACAGGCGGCTTAACCATGCAGCATTACTTGGAGTTGAAGGAAATGATGAGCAGGGTCCCGGGAATGCCGCCACCGCTCGAGAAGGCTGCACTCGACAGTTATGCCGACTCCCCATTCGTGGACGCGATATCCGTGGTCCCCATGCCAAAGGGATTCTCCAACCCGAACATGACACTCTTTGTTGGAAAGGCTGACCCATTTGACCATGTGAGCCAGTACAAGCAGAAGATGATGACGGTGACAGCAGTAGGGCACGTAAAGGAGGCGTGCATGTGTAAAGGGTTCGGGTCCACGCTGTCAGGATCGGCACTGAGATGGTTTGTTGGACTTCCCAATAGATCGATCTCAACATTTGCCGGTCTGGTAAACGCGTTTACACAGCAGTTTGCCAGCAGCACTAAAGCGCAGAAGCACGCCGGAGACCTGTATAGAATGACCCAGGGCCCTGACGAGTCCATTGCCGATTACACAACCAGGTTCCTCAATGAGAAAGTAGAAGTGCGAGATTGCGATCCAACGACAGCTATAGAGGCATACAGAAGAGGCCTCCATTACGGCTCCAAACTCTATGAGGAACTGACTAGGAATCCACCTCCAGACTTTGCTGCGGTTCAGCGCCTGGCACAAGGAGCGATCAGATTGGAGGAAGATCTGGAGGTACGGGTCAAGTTAGAAGCCCAGAGGACATTGAAGCAGCAGAAGGAAGAAAAGTCTAGCAGAAAGCAGCCCACGGAGAAGAGGGAGAGTCGATACTCGCCATATGGGCAAGGCATCAACAGAGTAGATAACAGAGAAGACAGGACGCAGTGGCCGGCTATCACTGAATACGGGTTCACAACGAGATTTGCAGGAACATTCAAAGCCTTGAAAGACATGAAGGATCTAGTAAGATGGCCGAGGCCTCCGG
>JAGPOY010002240.1:0-15228 GCA_018983105.1 Silene uniflora | reverse complement strand
TAGCATTTCATGACAATATAATAATGAACACATCCAATAAGGAACAACAACACTATTTATTTTCATCTCATAAGTTTAGGCTCAACTGCAATAATTTAATGTAATGAAAGTAATAAGTATGATTATAGGCACACGGACTTCCATAAAAGACACTAGAACTCCGATTACATGCTACATGTGTGAATATTTAAACATAATCATTATAAATATTCATGCGAGTATTTTAAAACAATCAGGTTAACATCTAACGCCACCTACTTTACCGAGTTATGACAATATAGTTTTACAAGTACGTATAATCGGCCACTACAATTTTATGAACACACGAAAGGCATTATATCATGTTAACATACAAATTATGCAAATAATTGAATTCATATAACACATTAATCATATTAGGCCACTATGTTTTTCTCTCGTTATCATGCCAACAAAATTATTTAAATAAAACATTTATTTTATCATTTGTCAAGGCACATTTCTAACGAACAAGCTACTATCATCATATAATAACATTGTAAAGTCACATTAATAAAGCTCATGGAATGATCAAACAATTGTATGAAACTCAACATAGAACTCAAATTTTACAAGTCATAATTCACGTTGTAACTTCTAAAAATCACGAATAAATAACCGTTCAAATAAAACTTGAGTCATATTACCTTTTATAAAATACAGAGAGCTAATAATACATGAGAACAAGAATGAGGTCCAAAGCTCAAGAATTTTATTTTTAAAGGATTTTATAAATCAGTTGGTCCAAACAAGTATGTAACAGTAATTGGTCCGAAACTTGGGCCAGCTTGCAAAAATTATCATTGAATATCAAGACTTCAAGAATTTTCGTGGCTCATCAATTTGAAAACATATGCGAGTCTTCTAATCAACGGAGTTGTAATTATGCAAAAATAATGAGTACAAATTAAATGAGAAATTTTACAAAATTGTTGGTCGGAACATAGTTGTGCAGGAACTTTCTGACCAGACTCCACTAAAATATTTATTACTCCTAAACCGTACACCCTATAAGTATAAAACCAGCGCCAAATGAACACTAACTCACGAGGCTATCTCTCATAAAATTTTCATCCATAGGTGATAAACATAATATAAATGGCAGTAAGATCAATTTAGTGTGTAACAATCAAGCAAACGAGTTTCAGCATTAGGTCATCCTCTTATTATGTAACAAGCTCTTATAAATTCATTATTCATACTAACCCATCCTAACTTAAATCTCACATTCCGTACCTACGTAAACATCTATCTCATAGGATTCCTTTGCATATCGACCTACTCCTTACATCTAAATCACGATTACTATAACTAGAAAACGCGCAATTCAATAGTGCTTCTCATTCTATCACTGTATTGTACTAGCATGGCTTCGGGATCACATAACCGCATATCACTAGACATAATAGTACTATCAACACATCATTCAACATTCATCCAGGTAAATATCATCAATTCGCAATTACTTTCACGCTCACGATTACTACAATCCAACACTTCATTGATTATCAACCTGAACATGAAAAAATTTATTTATCATCTGCACGATATCATATGATCACGTCATCATTCATACAAAATACTTACCGTAACGTTGCCCTGCAGAATGGTTAGAATATCTAGGTCTTAAGGTATGCATCAAACTCGATTAAATCCAAGGTTTTTCTTCTAACTACCCCATTCACTCAATTTCTCTCGGGTTACCTGGTTCAAAACTGAGAGGGCAAAAGAGCACGTATTAAGGGCGCTTTCTTAACCGTACTATGAGCTCCAAACAGTTCCTACCCAGGGGTTCATTTTATTTAGACACATCCTAAATTCATTGGGTTCATTGGTTTAGGCCTGAGGATCGTTCGCTCTGATACCACTTTGTAACACCCCGATTTATGAAGGAGCCTTTAGCAAGGCATTCCCTAATAAACCGGACTGTTACCATCTCGGTTTCCCGAGGTAGTGAATAACAAATTAAACTCCAAGGCAATTTATATAATTACTTTAACTTAATTATTACAAAACTTCCTTTACATCAATTTACAAAGAACTAACAGCGGAACAAACATAAATAAAAGTGATAGTCTTCTAAATAATGATCTAACCGCTAAGTCTTCCGATCCAGAGTCTCACGCCCATCAAGCTCCCATCCTATCTCATAAACCTGTCAAATCTGCTCACCAACATTTGGATCATCACAGGTGTTCACGAATACACAGGGTCAACCACGAGGTTGAGTAGGGAATACAATGAAACAACAAGATATGATATGCATGCTCCTCAGTCACCACCACCTCCATCACAACTCATAACCCGGAACGCCCAGCCATACCAATCCCCGGCAGACTATAAATCGACCTTATCACAACATCCTCCCCACCACACCATCCTCCAACTCCAATGCATATGAAATGCTCAACAGTAATCAATGCAACACAATATGTATATTATTGAACTGATCAATGTAAAAATCATGCCAGTTACCAAATGTCGTGACAACATACTCAATACGAACAATTCAGTCAATCACATTCCAGTATATGAATCATAACATAAATCAGCAACCACGTACCAAGTCAACGTTCACAGTTTGGTCATATGAAACGCAACAAGTCAACACAACTCAACAACAACGATAATAAGTCAAGTGTATTTCCTTACCTGGAAATAGCAGCTAATAGCCAAGTCAACAGCAGTATTCCAATCAAAGCTCGTCACCTAAAACATGCACGTATCTTAATTAATTACTTGTACTATTCCCGTTCCCCAATTAATAAGAAGCTACTATAAATAGAATATTCCCTAAAATAGAAGGTTACTATCTATGGAAACCTTCCCGAAATGGAAAGCTTCCTAAAATAATTCCCGACTCAAGTTCATCACTCAATCCCGACACAACTTAATAATAATAAAATTAATGAAGATAATACTAATAACAACAATAATAACAATAATAATAATTTACGAAAACCCAAAATATCGAACATAACATAAAACCGTCACGAGCCCATCTCACCACGGACCGAACTCACGCACCCCACATCTCCCGACTACAAACACCACGCTCACCACCCTAATCATACTGACAACAACCAGACCACGGCACCAGGTCTGGTCTGGTCATCACTGACCACCCCAATTTGGATCGACTGCCGCCGGCGGTTCGAACCACGGCCTTAACCAGGCTTGGTTCGCAACCCAGCCGTGGCAAACACCCTCACCAGGCCTGCTATCGCCACCACGCAACTCCACTCCCCTCACTGCCACCTCCGTGACTCACCACCACCCTGACGACCGCACGCCGACGTTAACCCTCGACGTGGCACCGCCATCTCGACCTCCCCCGAGTCCACGGTGGCGCCACCCCAAAACCCTATTCCTGCCGCCTCTAACCCATACCGCAAAACACCCTGTCAAAAAGATGAGACTCTTGCCACCACCCCAGACACCGGCAACCACCCCTATCACCGCCATTCGACTCGACTCATACCCCTCACGACTGCAACCTCACCGACCCTTACCACCACCCTCTCACGACGGCACACAAACCACCACAAAAACAGAGGACAAAAGAGGAGAATAATGGTCTTACCTATTTCAGACGACTGTACTGCTACCAACGCTGCCGTGAACCGCCAACGACCACCCTTAGCAACCTCTCTGATGTGCCGTCTCCCTCTATGCTCCCTCGTCTCACTTAGATCGTGTGTGTGTGTGTGTGTGTTGTGGTAGGCGTCGAAATGAGGGAGATGGGGAGTGAGTGTGCGGTTATTAGGATGATTAGGTTTTAGGGTAATTTGAAATGTTACGGTTTAGGTAAATGGGTGGGTCAAGGTAAATGATAGCTCAATCGTGACCCAATTGTTTCACTTATGAGCAAATCCCGACTCGAAATGAACTACGATATAACCCCGTCATAATAACTACTATACGATTATAATATAACTCGACTCGAGTAATTACTCGATAATTATTTACGATACAAACATTTATTTAACTAATTAGTAATCCTAGAAATTCAGGTATTACAACCACCCCTTGTATTTGGGATGACGACCCACCTTCTCCTATTGCACACATGACTTATCCATCTTATATAGAATACCCGTCTAAGCATGTTGTTTCTTCTCGTGTGTTTTCAATGTTATATGATTCAGAGCTCCCTAATTTTCTACTTTCTTCTGACATAAGGAGTGGTAGACCTCCCGACCAATTTGAGGTAAATGTTGACAATAATTTCGTAAAGATTAGTGTTGTGGTGGGTAATTCACTACCTCATATGACTTATATTGTATGCTTTGATGCTCCACCCTCTCGTGGTTGGAAGAATAATTTGAAGCGATTTTATCATAATTGTCATCAAAAATTTGATATGCTGAGACGGTCTCTAACATTGATTTTATATGCTCATGTTATATCTTGGTGCTACTTATGCTTTTGTGTAGCACATGCTCAGCTTTTCGAATTACTAATGCGAGCATTGAGTTGTTTTGATGGTGCTATGGATAAGCACTTGGTTTAAGAAGAGGAAAGCAGCCCTGCTTGTTGAGTACTCTATCGAGTATTTAGGTTTGGGGGAGGTGTTTAATTATGTTGTGTGCTTTATTTATGTTGTGTGCTTTAATTATTGTTTGTGTGCATTTTAAATTTAAAATCCATAAAAATTATAAAAATTATAAAATCCAAAAATATGTTCCTACTTTTATTAGTTTAGTTTTGGTGAAATAAATTTCAATGATGATAATTTGCCTTGTTTTTGCATTTGAATCTCATTAAGTTATCAATGTACATTGTTTTGACCCGCTAGCCTATGAAAACAAAGCTCAATAAACAAGTCTTGACCGTAATTGACATGCCTTGTGCTAATTAGATTTGACAAATTAAGTTGGTAAACTACTTAAATTTTGAGGTCTATAGAGCTTCCTAGGCCAGGAACATTAATAAACTGGTCTCATTTGTCAATTAGGCTTGAGTGGGGTTTCTCCTTGTGGAATATGTAATATCAAACTGCATAAGTGTGACATTGATTTCTTGATGCTTTTATTGCTTTCATATGACTAAGTACATGTGGATAGGCGGTTCTTACTGTTCAAATAAGCCTTACAATTATCTTTTTGTTTAGCCCATTTAAACCCTTGTAGCCAATTTTATATCCCATTTAATAGCTACAATCCTAGAATTTGCTTACCTTTTCGGGACAGTCGTAGTTGCTCGAGTACCATGTCTATTTTTACTACCATGGTTGGGTTGGTACTTATTATTGTCATGTGGGTGTAGTAGAAATATTTTTAGCAATTGTGTTGTATCCCTTATGTTGAAAAAAAATATGAAGCAAAGGAAGAAAAAGAAAAAAAAAAAAATCGGAAAAAGATGAAAAAGAAAGAAAAGAGAAAAAATGCTTCATTTGGTTTTGTTAAGGGATCGAAAGGGTGATTACTAGAGTGTAATGCATACTTGGAGAGTAGTTTGTGATCTCTCATTTGTTGTAAAGTTAAGATTATTTCTCTAGTTGGGTGGATTTATACTATCATAGATTTGGTGTTGGTTAGCGCTGCGACTACCGTCTTAACCTCACATTATCCATAACGTGCTTTTGCATAAACCACTTATACCTTTGCCCATTTGCCATCTTTATTGTCCTTGATACATGTACTTTTGTCTTCATTATGATTGCATATTAGTTGAGGAAATCTCTATCACATTAGATTGCATGCATGTTTCATAAGTTGAGTGATTGTTCTTATTTCTTTCTATCTTCACATATAATTCACCTTACTTATGAGCATGAGTGAATCCGCGAGAATCCGACTAAAATTTGTCTTGCAAGATCGAAAGGTATTTGGTTTTTGTCTATATTACACCGTCATATCAATCTTGTGACTTGAGCTACGCTTTCTATTACCCGTACCTTTGAATTTATTTTATTGGTACATTTGGTCATTAATTTGTTATAGATATGGATAGCTTGGGATTTGTATGTGCACTAACATTAGCTCTGAGTTATTTATTCACCATTTGTATGATTGCCTTTTGTAATGTGTGCGATGCTTTGCTTGAGGACAATCTAATGATTGGTTTTGGGGAGTTTGATGAGCCATGTTTATATACATTAATATGCCTCCCCTTAGTTGCTTTTGATGCAGTTTTCGTGCTTAAATACGATATTTACCTGTCATTTATGTTAGAATGAGATACTTCCGCATTTAAGTGTTTTAATGCAGATATGAAGTATTTATGGAGCAAAGGAGTATAATGAGCACCGCGGACTTGGCATGGAGGAACACACGGAGCATGGCACAGAGAACTAGAAGAGTAAAGGAAGAGAATTGAAGAAGCGTAGAAGTAAGGAAGTTAGGCGAGCGAAAGAAGAGCTTCATATAACTAGTACTTAATTTTAAGAGCAATATCTCGAGTTCTACAAATGATAATCAGGTGATTCTAATTGGAGGTGAAAGCTTATCCTTTTAGCTTTCCAACGCCACAAAAATCACTTGATTCAGACAAGTAACGATGAAATGACGGCTGTTTGAAGTTCAGTGCGCAAAGCAGGAATTACGCGCTGAGACAAACTCGATCGAGTTCCCCATAAACTCGATCGAGTCACTAATTGCGAATTCCTTAAATTCAAATGTCGAGAGTTGGGCAATTTGGAAAAGTAAAACTCGATCAAGTTTTCATAACTCGATCGAGTTTGGTCCACAGTGACGATTTCCGCAATTTTCCTAAATTCGGTCTATTAGCTACTAAAAATACCTAATCCGTATACTATTGTTAGGGATGTCTTATTTACTCTAAAAACCCCGAGAAACTCTTAGTTTAGCTTAGTTTATATTTTTTCCGGATCTAGACTTCGTTCATCCTTAATTTTACTACGGTATTTTTTCGATTCTTGCTCAATATTTGTTATTCATATTTTATGCCTTCGTTTATTATTATTGTTGTAGTTCCTTCTAGTATGCGTAGCTAAATCTAATCTAGGGTGAAAGGGGATCTAAGTTGTTAAAAGGGGGTTTTATCTTAATGAGTTAATTGTTAAATTGCTTTATGTTGTTGTTCAATTGTTGTCCTGAATCTAATTAATTAATTAATTACTGATTAGAGTTATTTAATTAGTCTTGCAAACTAGGATTATTGCCCGGATTAAGACTAATATAGGCTTTGACAATTGAATAGACTGCATGTTAAGTTTAGATCTAAATGGCATATTTGAGTCGACCGATCATATGACCTTAAACAACATAACTGCTCAACTAATTAGTTAAATCACACCCCCGTATAACTGAACTAGTGAACTTGATCCCTAGACTCTTTTAATTTTATTGAATTCGTCTTATTTATTTTGTTGCAATTAGTTTAGAAATCAATCAATCAAAACCCCATATTTGTTACTTTAAGACGGACTGAAATATTAGCAAACTAGATTATTACCGCCTCCATGTGGACACGATACCCTACTTACCGCTAGCTATTTAGTTAGTAGTACTATAGGTTTACTTTGATTTAGGGGACACGACTTTACCCTTTTCAGAATGGTAAGCGAAGATAGGAAAATGAACTATTATAGTTAGAGGTACTTGTAAGGGGGTTGCGATATGAATGATTGCGGTGTCACGGCGTTGCAAGTAGTGATTAAGGATAATGTTGTGAAATAGGAAGTTAGCCGTTCTAAGGTAGTTGATTATGTGGAGACCACATTGGGACGAGTACGAGGAAGTATACGATGTGGATATAGGGGGTTTTGGCTAGTAATTAAGCATTAGGGATATGGTACTTTGGTTGGTTGGTAGTAAGTTTGTGAATCGGAAGAATATGATATGAAGGGCATATGAGTTTAACCTTGTGTGTAGGATATATGTTATCAGGTGGTAACTTACGTGATCATGATTGGCTGGGTAGATTTTATTATGAGTCTATAATATGTGTGAGTGTTTGTGTGAGGTTTTGACCTCATGAGTAATGATATGGTACGACATACATAAAGCTGCTATATGTTTAATTCGTGTAGTATGATGTATTTTGGTGGTCCAGTAAGACGATATCGAAAAAAAAGATACTGGGTAGTGGAATAGGTCGTGAGGTTACCGTTGAGTCGAGACTCTGTTCTTTGGCAATATGGTTGTTGTGTTCTGGGTTGCGATCCGGCACGGTACTCCGTGTTGCGATGCGGGTACTTTCGCGCTGCGGTGCGGCTGATGGTGACAGTGTTGCGATGCCGACTATGATTGTTGTGTTCCGGGTTGCGATCCGGCACGTTACTCCGTGTTGCGATGCCGGTACTTTCGCGCTGCGGTGCGGCTGTTGGTGACGGTGTTGCGATGCCGTCATCGGTTGTGGCATAATAGATGGAGTACTTGTGGGATGAACTTTTGAAAGATTATGCCAGTCTAGTATGGGCATATAGATTGTTGTTTTGTTTACTGTTGTTTAGAGAGAAGGTAGTGAGGGAAAATGAAAGGGAAAATGAGAGGGGCACAATTGTCATTAAACAATTGTCGTCGTCTAATCCAAAGGAAAATAATACCGAAATTGTTTACCTACCATCCACAAACTAACATTAGTAGGGCGTAGCCACCTTTTGCTCATAGTGGTCTGAAGACTCACAACTTTGGAACTATACCGTAATCTTTTATTTTATTATTTTTATAACGGATAATTCACGTTATATCCTTGAAATTTACCACTTTTCACGAAATACCCAACGTTTTGATTCGAAAAACTTAAAGCGGTCATAACTCGTGTTTACGGACTTAGAAAGTGAATATATTTTTTTTTCAAATAGATCATCTTTCCGAGAACTCCGATTTGAAAAAAAATGTTTGACGAATTTGGTACTCGTGACAAAGAGATATGATCACTCAGACTTTTTTCGGTCGAAAAAACTTTGATGCACAATAACTCCTTGCAACGGGATCCAAATGCGACAAATTTTTTTCTTTTCAAAAATTATAGTTCTCGAAAAGATGAGCGATTGAAAAAAAATTTATCAGTTTTTGAACTCGTAAACACGAGTTATGACTTCTTTAAAATTTCCGGATAAAAAATGTGGGTATTTCCTGCAAAGTGACAAATCTCAGGGGTACCACGTGAATGATCCATTTTTGATATGTTCTAATTTTACTTAGTTTAATATATAAGACCTTGTTATCTCTTACTAAAGGTTCTCAGCTGAAATATTCAAATTTATTTTTAGTACCGACGTCGCACCCTTTTGCCTTTGTGACGGTATTTTATGTGAGCAAACTAACAAACGAAAAAGAGAGCTCGAAAACAACTACAAAGCTCAAAGATGTATTCTATAATCATGAAAATGTGACAATTACTGATAAGTGCCTAATTTACACATTTTACCCCCTTATGTTAGCTCTAATTTACATGTCTTTTAGCACTTATCTTTGTGTTTTATGAGCTAATATGTGTATTCTAGTGTCTTTGCTTGCATTAATATATTTTGTAGGTACTTGAGCTCTTATGAGCTAAATTCTACTAATATTGCAAGTAAAGAGTACAAGGTAAGTATGAGAACAAGATTGGACTAGCAATAAGGTTTTGCATGGATTTTGCATGAACATATTGATTGATTAAGGAAGAAAATGCAAGAACAAGTCAATGCAAGTCAAGCCCAAATTTGAAGTCCATAATGTGTGCAAGAGCATAGGATGCTAAAATGCTTAAGATACTTCACAAATTGGATATTCACAAGATTATAAGATGCTTAAGAATACAATTAATCGGGTGATTAATCACGCATTAAGACATAGCATTGGATTCTATAGGCATTAATGCACGGAATTAAGAGAAACGACCTGGAACACCACGATCCCGATCGGGACCATGTGATCCCGATCGGGATGAGCTCCCCCTTGGTTGTTTACGTTACTCCTTTTGTTCTTATAAAGGGAGTTGATCCGGGGCATTTGCACACATTCTTACACATCCTTTTTACACAATTCTCTCGTATAATTCTCCTTTAGTCTAGTTTAGTTTAGTTTAGTTTATCATTACATTTTATTATAAACATATCCTTTGGCAAATTCAAGTTACAATTACAATTTACATTCAACTATTTGTTCTTCATTTCCATTCTCCATTTCCATTTGTTAAGGTAATTTTATTATGTTTATGTCTATTATTTCATTTGTTTACATTTCGTTTTATTCCATTATGTTAGAGTAGATTACTAGTCTAGGGATTAGGGAAAACATGTAATACAAGTATTTGCAAAATGAGTAATTAGTAGACGTAAATATTGTACATGTTGTTTCCTTCACGTACATGCTTGCTATGTTTAATATTAATCTTGTTTAAAGGCCTTAAGCATTGGCTAAGTGGGTTAACTCATTCCATTAGTCGAGAGACGGGGGACTTGAGAAGGACATTCGCATGTGTAGGTAGAGTGAACTAATCATATCGAGAGATCAATTACACCATTCTATGGTTGATAATGCTAATGTCGTGAGGCAGGTGTCAATGACCTAAACATTTTTCCTTTTTTTTTTGATAATGTAAGAAAACTAGGTTGAAGCATTATCAAAAAAAGTTACTCATGCTTTTAATTATGCTAATAATTAAAAAAGTTACTCATGCATTATCATGCTTTTAATTAAGCATTATCACAATTAGCTACTCATGCTTTTAATTATGCTAATAATTAAAACAATCGCAAGGCTAATAATCGACATAACACTAATAAAATTAAGTAGCATAAAAGAATAAAGCAGAAATAAAGTAAGGAGAATGAGAATTAAGCAAGAAATAATGAAAGATTAAGATTAAAGAGTAGAGAGGAATTACAATCTAGCGATTCCGGCGTAAAGAACACAATCCTTGTAATTGCAAAACCCGTAAATACTAGCTAAAAGTTCTGGAAAATTAAGAGTGAATAATCTGAGATTAAGAGTTGATGAATATTGATTATGGCGTGTTAACACCTTATTTATAATAAAACTAAACTTTCTAAAAACCTAATCACGAAACAGGCTGAGCTCGTCAGTGAAAGGTGTTCGATCGAGTACTTGAGGCTCTCGATCGAACACATCCTCATAGCAATCCTCTCGATCGAGGAATGAGACCTCTCGATCGAGATCTTCTCCTTCAGTCACCTCTCGATCCAACACAGGACAGTTCGATCGAGGGCCTTTGGTCTTCAACATTTCTCGATCGAACATAGGACAGCTCGATCAAGGCTTCTACTCATCTTCACATCTCGATTGAGTACAACAGGGACTCGATCGACTTCTTCTTGGCCTTCAGCTTCATAGTCGATAGTATATGGCTCTTGGCTTGGCTTCCTATGCATGAATTTCCGCTCCGTCTTTCTCCATCTCCTAAAATGCATACTTGGGACGGTTTTGGGTCGGTTTCCGCTACTTCTCCATATATTCCTGCAAAATAGCATAGAAAGCACAAAGTAGCATATTCGGGGTATAAAGTGACGTAATGTCACCTAAAATGCATAGAAATGCGTGCTAAATGAGACTGAAAAGTCTATATAAAATACACGCATCAGCCTACGTCCACTATTCTCGATTAATAATTTTAGTACCTTTCTCCGTATTACAAAATTATCAACCCACTCGTACAGGTAACTCTAACTGTAACTCTAATCGAATATTTCTACTCGATCTCACGATCTTAAGTTACTAAGAAAGTATTTGATGCTCTTCTAAGTGTTCACACAATTGAACGAATAAGAAGCAATGTAAATACTATTATCTTGTAACGTAATATTAAAAACAATGAGTAAATGAAAATTATGCTTACTTGAATGAAAATTATGCTTAAAATTGTTTTGCAGAGGATTCTTGTATTTCGAAAAAAGTTATTTAAAATAAGAATCATCACATGTATTTATAGTAGAGACGGAAGCATAGGGTTTCGATCGAAAATCCCCAAGGAGCCGTGGAGGCTACTTACTTCGAACAAAAGAAATGAATCTTCATTTCTTATTTTAATCCACCAAATATACTAATTAAGTTAATAAGATAGATTTTTATCTTATCTCTTTCTTAATTAATTACAAGGAGATCTTTCGACAAAGATTAACTATTAAATAAATCATTGTTTAAGATATATAAAATATCTTGTTAACAAAATGATAAGATTTAATTAGGTAGATAGCTTGCGCAAGAGGACTTCCTGAACCAAATGACTCAACGAGTCATTCGGTCGAAAAACCCTAGCCGTGATCCACCTTAGTCGAAACTCCTCTAGTGGACTTTGGGTTTTAACGAATCTAGCTTAGAAACCCTAGGTGGCATGACGACTTCACAAGTCGTTTTACCAACCAATAAGGAAATGTAAACTATCCACTTAATAACTCGAATCTCATCTCTATTACACATACACGTGAATTCGAAATATATTTAAAAGATTTTTATCCTTGAAAAATGATTTTAAAAACATTTAAAATCGTGCTTTCAAATACTACTCAATATTATAGCAAAACGAGCCATAATACTAAGCTTGTCAAGTAAAAATTCGTAGACGTAATAACTCGAACTTTTACTACCCAACATTATTCTTAAGATACCGTTACTCGATAGATGTCCTATATTAGCTAATCTTCCTGGAGATCTTCAGTAGTAGGTTCATCTTTTGATGTGATCTTAAACTCTTCATCTTGGAGTTTGTTTATAGACTTTATCGAGTCTTTGCTTGAGTGATCGTCACTTGAAACTTGTTACGGTTTACTTATGACGCTTTAAGAGTTCTTCAATGCCATAACTCAAGCCGTTATGTCATTTGTATCTTCCTGTAAGAAGCTTCGTATCCTTCATTACTTGTATCTTGGTCTTCACAAATCGTAGCTTGAAAAGTAACCTTTATTCATTCTATTCATAGACTAAACAAACGATTACGAGCACAAGTATATAACAATTAAACATAGACGTAGTCATTATCAAAACTCATATGGTCAAACAAATTCCCCCCTTTTGATGATGACAAGTCTCTTACAATTTGTGACTAAGTATAAGTTCCCCCTCAACATAATACTATCAAAGTCATAGCAAAGGCGAACGCAAGAACAAGTACACTAATACAAAGTATACCTCCCTAGGACTCTAAGAGACTAAACGTTACGACAAGGAGCAAGCTTAGACAATTACTTAAGTCACGATCATTTGCTCTTCCCCCTCTTGACATCATCGAAAAGACGAGAACAAACATAAAATGCAAGAATAATATCGATCAAGGCATGGTAAATACATAAATAACAATTAGAAAATAAGATAATTATCCTAAACATGCATCATAAGTATGTTTAAGTACAAACCAAAAGAAGTACTAGTGCCGAAGGGCCGAATAAAAGTACGATAAAATACGCCATATGGGCCGAATAAACAGAAAGCCAAAATGGGCCGAATGGGTAATTATTCAAAAGTACTTAAAACCGAAAAGCACAAAAGAAGGCAAGGCAATTTTGCTAAGGGCGATGGATGGTGTGTGGGTTAATATAACCAGGGCGAGTTCGAAACTCGAGGGTGTCAAGACGGTCCAAACACGACCCGACCGTGGCAGCTTGGGCATCGAGGCATCGATCAAAATTAAGGATTTTCAGCGAAAGAGCTTTGGTTGCCTCGAAAATCAAACCCATTTCCTCCCTCATAGCCCGACCCGATCCCATGATCACCCCTCCTTGGCTCACCAGATTTGCCACCGAGTTCGATTGCTTAAGCGATTCATGGACACACCCATCAACATTACGAGCCACCACCTCAAACCTTTGCTCTAATTCTGCCGAGCTTTGCCAACACCTCACCGCTTCCTCGTCCTAGCTCTCTATAGGGTTCACAACCTGTTCCTTACCAAGACCTGAGACAATTTGTTCTAACAATTTAGTTTGATTACCCATAACCGTATACATATCAGCCATGAATGAGTCGAGCTTGTGTTCCAACCCAACGATATCTGACGATTTTTCTTTAGCCCCTCCTTTTGCTGAAAACACCAACTCGGGACCCTCTGCCGCAAGACCCATCAAGCCAAGATGCTTGTCACTCATCACATCTAGTACCCTTACTCCATAGCTTTCGACATGAACCACACCCTTAAGCTCGAGAAGACGAGAAATCCAAATACCGTAAGGCAAGTCAAGTGTAGAGTATAACTTGTCCTCGGTAGCTTGGATACTAGTCTGATAAATTCGATTAAACACAAGCAAGGGTAGGTTCACCTTCTGCCCTTCCAACCAACGATACACAATAATCATCTCATAAATCGACAATTTGTCGCGGCCACAACGACGAGGCACGACACAATAATTCCACAGAAAATTAATCAAGAACTTAACTTTGGGCGAAAAGGAGCCCGTAAGAACATGACTAGTCTCAGTCGCATTAGCATCAAAATAACGCTTGATCACCATCTTCTCCTCACTCGACACACCCCTCCATTCTTCACTTGGATTAATTTCAGCCCCATCATCCGGGACCGAAAACAGAGTACAGAAATCCGAGATGGATATGGAGACCTCTAATCCATTAATTAACAACCGCATGCAATTCACCGTTTTTAATAGAAACTGAAGCATAAAACTGAATTACCTCAATAGGAAATATCGAACCCGAGATAGCACATATCGTCTTCCATTCTTTAAATTTTAAGAACTCATCGAAGAATCGTAACCCGAAAACCTTTTCATACCACTCGGGCTAATAAAATCGTCCTCCATGGATATTATAGCGGAAAACATTGTTGATCCTATTTCTTTCAATCTTATTGAGACGGAGTTTATCGAGACCGACAGCCGTTGCATTTGGCATGTATGCTCAAAACAGAGTACGAACATTACCATCAATAGCACCTTCAGAATCAGCTTCTTCTACCCGTTCTTTCTCACACCCGACCTTATTTTTCCCTTTATCAAGCTTTATTCTTTTTCCCTCGACACCTTGAGCACCCTGATTATGTTCAGGTTTCGATTTTGGGGTATATTGCAAAGGGGATGAGGATTTAGGGTGATTTGTAGGTTTGCATGTTGATTTTGGAGACTCGGCCTTGTAGGAAGACCGAGTTTTTGGCGAGTTGTAGCGAGTGATGGGAGGAGACATGATGAATTGATGATGAAGATTGTGTGTGTTTGTGGGTTAGATGAAGGAGACGGTTTGAGGAAAGGTTGGGTAAATAATTGTGGGAGTAATAATTGTGGAGGCAAGTGGTAAATATAGGGTCTAGGTCTAGGGTTTACAAGTGTTGGTCTTCTCAGTTATTCAACCGAGA
>JAGPOY010002239.1:0-15234 GCA_018983105.1 Silene uniflora | reverse complement strand
ATTGTTATGCAAATTGCAACACTGTGATTTTTATTTTTGTATGAGCTTATATTGTTGCTCTTATTGGATTGAATGAAGGGTTTATTGTATGCCTCTTTTAGTCTCTTATTTATGATTTATGATTTGTGATTTATGATTCCGTAAACTTGCAAACCTAGAACTAACGGCAATTCTAACGGAAGGGCCTTTGAGGTCCTTAACGGAACAATTTGAAAGTTTGATCCCTTAACTGTAAAAAAACTGAAAGGTCAATCCCTTATCTTGCCCTTATCTCCAATTTAAATAACAATTACCCATTTCACTTTCATTTCTCTTTATTTTTATACGTAAATTTAGAATCGTTAGATATTCTCAAAATAAGATCCGGACCATTGACAGGTACTTGCCTCTCCATTTCTTTTTAAGAAATGGAGAGAAAACGGACTCGATAATTTGATACAAGAAATTAAGAGATTAATATTATTAACATCTCGACTTATAGAAGTCCCAAGTCCTAACTCCTAAGCATCATTACAAAAATATTGAAGTTGATTAATTTCGGCAATTAAAAAGTAATGATGTTTTACATAAATTGTGCTCCCTCCCATAAAATGAATTTTGTAATATAAGGTTTTTTTTTTTTTAAAGTGGATACAGTAATTTGTTAGTTCACTACTTGTTAATTTCATTGTACACCATCTTACATAGTCATTTTAAATTTAAAGATAAATGCTCTAGCTAGTTTTTCTTAAGACGAGCTATACATGTTAACATTAAAATGGGTTAAACATCATCCCATTTAAAGTCGAGTAAAAATGTATTTAACGGTAAATATAAATTATATGAAATTTAATGAATGATTTGAGTTATGCTAAGCTTAATTCGACGTCTTGACCTTGGATGCTTTGACGTGAAGTCCTTAAACTTGTTCTCTTCCTCTCTACCTTGTCATGAAATAGGAAAGCAAAACCTAGTATTTCGAGGTTCCGAGAAAAGTCCCTCTGATGCTTAAGTCAGTCTTTGGTTCTAATTGAGGGCCGACTAAATTACTTTGAGGAGTTTGTCCTTAATTGGCTAATGCGTACCAATTTCGTGTTGTGCTAAAATGGATTGTGGGCCGTTCAGAAGCATGCCAAAAGCCCAACAAGCCGTGTGCCAAGTGCCAACTACCATCTCTATTCTCTAATTTAAGTGAGAATTTGTCCAAATATTCCGGGAGAGAAATTAGTGTGACCCACCCAGCCTTGCCAAAGTTGAAATCATTTTTCAATTAAAACACACCATCAACGGCGGAGACTTCCTAAATTAGAGGAAGCGAGTGGATAGCAAACATGTAAAGATAGTGTCATAATATTCGGCGGACAACGCATGTGATGTTTCATCCCCACCTTAATCATTTGCTTAATCTAAATTCACAAATTCTTATTTGTGACGTGCATATTCGTTGCAAGTTTGTGACGGATTAAATATTACTCATATGGGGAGGGAGATAAGACAAAGCAAAGTGCCTAGAGAGTAGCATTTTCTTTTGTCTTATCTACTATATGGGTAGTATACGACTCGTCGCAAGTTTGTAACGAATATACCCGTCATAAGGCGAAAGTTGCTAATCTAAATTAACCCTTAATTGTCTCTATTATTTATAGGAACATTGATTTGTTATGCAGAATTAAGGTTAGTACTTGAGTTAGATCTCCTTGCACTCCATGCTAAGACTCCTAACCACAAGTCCCTTCTCTCATTATTTGAGTACTTGACTTTAAATTCTAGCCACTAATTTTGAAGATTATGGATATAAAGGAATATGATAATGCCGAATATGAAAACTACTTTGACATTTGTCATGTAAGAGGTTCCATAGCATTATTTTAATATATATTTGGAAATACGATTGAGATTGGACTTAGGTGGCTAATGAGTTATGCTCGGGATTAGTTCATGAATACGATTAAGTTTTGAGGTACAAAGACAGACACTTTTCATCACCACCGCTAGTAAACTTATTCATTTGACCTAAACTAATCATCTACTACATACGTCGATACCTTCTAAGTCAACCAAATTTGTGAGACCAAACAAGTCAAATGAAGTCATGGGTGTTTAAAATCTACAATAAAATGCATGTGAAGTGTATCAGTAGTCGATTTATGGAGAACTTCAAGTTTCACCATCCAACCATAACTATGGCCCATACATACAATATGGGCGAGGGTAACTAACAGAGTTATCCATGTGAAAAGTACCGCGTACAGATGCAAATCACGTAACATTCATCAATAAATGTTGAATGAACACAGAATGCACCAAATAACAATGTAACGGCGGAGTAATGAAGGCGGAAATAAAAGGGCGTCACAAGAGATTAAATTAAGACGGTTTTAAGCAAGACTAACTAAGACGTCTTCCACGCGATTACATAGCAGTTTCATTATTCTAGACAAAATAAACTGAAAATAATCTATAATCTACTGTAATTATTAACAAACATCTTTCTTAACTGTGATATGCTGATTAATAAATTATGGGTTTAATTTACACAATCTATGTCTTATACTTGTACTGTCGGTATAATTTAATTCGTCCAGTTGCCGGTATATGCCAAACAGACGAACAGGGCCGCTGTCTCTTCTTACCCTCACTTTCAGAGATTGCTATATGTGAGCATGTGCTCATAAATAGGATTACACAATATCTCATTTCAGATTCCGTCTGGGGACCGACTTATGTAACCAATTTTAAATGTTACGGAGTAACATTTTTCCCTATCGTTCTAGAAATGATCACATAAGTCTATCTGAAACTTTCGGACAAAGTATGTCGTTTGAGATGAGACCTACTAGCTACCGAAGTCTCAACACCCACTAACATGTACAGATGTACTCCCAGTCTAGGTAGCACGGACACTCCTCCTAACTAGCCGTACCGTGTCGGACACCGTGTCCGACACTCGGACACCCGACACTTGTCGGACACACGCCTAAACATATTATAGGATAAATGAGGAATAAAATGCCAAAAGAGATCGATTAAAAGATTGTTTTGAGTGAGAAATGAGAATAGTTGTAATCATATGCTCAAATTTGACCTTCATTTATCTAAATTTAATATCAAATATATTACAAAACTAAAATTATACATTATTTTTAACCATAAAATATATATTTTATTAAATTCAAAAAGCGTGTCCCGTGTCCTAAATTTCATGGGATGCCGTATCACGTGTCCGTGTCCGTTTTGGTGCTACCTAGCTCCCAGTCTCCCACACAAATGTGGCTACTGGCTACTTCACTGGCAATAGCCATTGTCCCATCATAATTTTTCAGAAAAAAATTAATATTACTTCTATTACATAAAAATGTCAGAATGCCGATACAATGTATATGACGTCTTTCATTCTTGACTCTATCACACACGGAAACAACCAGACATTCAGTCCTATATACGAATACAACCATAATACAAGATACAATCACCTAACGAGATATATAAACGGGGTATTAATGAAAAACTACTCCGTAAAGGCGTATAACTCATACAAATACTCCGTAAACGGTGTATTAATGAGATATATAAACGGGGTATTAATGTTTTATGGAGTCAGGGTTGAACAGACAATTAAAAAGGGGCATTTTTAAAGCAGAAGAAAACAGTTGACACACTTGCAGAGTTGCAGTGGTACTGGTAGGCATACAAAATAAGCAGGAGTCAGGAGTAAATTAGAGGAGTGTAAATAACGTCACACCAAAACCGCGTATAAAGTAAACCAAATTGCCAGCTGCAGACCTCTAAATTATTATATACTCCCACTCTTCTCGGCATACAAGAGCCACACTAATACACTATTGAAAAAGAAAACAAAGAGGAAGATCACTTTTGACAATTGACATTATGAATATACCGATATCAAAACATCAAAATCAAAACCGCGTCCATAATTGCATATATGAGCCCCCCCCAGGTCCCAACTAACGTTTTTAGACACAAATGTGAGAGACCCGCGTTTAAAGTTGCCTTGGCTCTAGATGCGGCTTATCCACATCTTGAGCCAGGTTGTAATGATACAAAAATAGATCATGTATGTGAAGTAAATTGTATTGAGCATGTATAACCAGTTAATGGATCCTACAACTGGTTGTATGTATATTGAATAATACGGTACTATTTTTACCGAGCTTTTTATAAAGTTACTAAACCCCTTTACAAAGTTAACATTCTTCACAAAGTTACTAAGTTAACTTTAAAATTAGTTCAATAATTCACAAATAAATTCGATAATTTTCATCGTTAATACAACCGTTTGTAGGATTCTTTTTCCGACGTATAAGACGGGCCATCATGAATTCAAATACAACTAGAAGGCGGCCCCGAAGGCCCCACAAAATAGCACCATTTGCGGTGGTATGAACTGTAAAACAGGAAAACAGTAGAAGCCACAACTAGTAGTATTTAAAATGATCAAGCATCACTCACTTTTCTTTATCTTCAATTCTTCACCCACTTCCTCTCTCTCTCTCTTTCTCTCCTTCACTTACTTAAATCACTCTTTGCACTGCATTCCTGCAACTAATCCCCATTTCTCAGATCTCACTATCTACCTTCCATTAGTGTCTCCATTAATTTCCGCCATTACAATGGCGAAAACAAGCTTCATACTAACTTACATTACTGCCATTGTGGCTATATTCAGCTTTACCATCACAAATGCAGATGACCCTTACAGATTTTTCACATGGACCGTCACTTATGGAACCATTTACCCCCTTGGTGTCCCCCAACAGGTTACTTTCCACTTCTATACCACTCTTTCTCGGCTTTTATTGGTTAAACACTAATTACCCACTCGTACTCTATATATGAAAGGACCGTCTAACACGGTAAAATAGTCACTATTTAGACCTTGTTCTTTAGACTTAACTTTAGTTTAGACAAATTCGGTCCAAAAGAATAAGGCGTGATAATGTTTTGAATTTAGCTATTTTGGGTTGTGTGTTTTTTTGGGTACAATATGGTTTTAGTAAGTACTAGAGATCTATGAAACTAATTTTGTTGGTTTGTATAATTTGGGCAGGGCATACTAATAAATGGACAGTTTCCTGGACCTCAATTGGATTGCGTCACAAATGACAACATTGTACTAAATGTTGTTAATAAGTTGGATGAGCCTTTCCTTCTCACTTGGTATCCTCTCTTCTTTTCCTATTTCCATAATTGCTGTATAAAACTCGCCTTTCCGATTTCGTAATCACCAAATCAACATCTATGTTTGTTGTGATCTAGTTTGAATACCTTGGTAATTATCCTTTTGGTTGAAGGGAGGCTAGGGAGACTCAAACCTGTACCTTTAGTTACTTATCACTCCGTAGTTGTACGTCTATCTTAACCACTAAACCAAGACTTTGATTTACTTAACACAAAAACGTATATGCGACATATTTTTTCCATACCAGCTGATAATGTATGCTCAAACCTAGTACCACCATTTAGCTCCGCCACTGTTTCTCGAATTGTGTGGATATTCAAATGTAGCAAATGCGTGTGGTAGTACTTACGAACACCTGCAAACAACAGGAATGGAATTAAGCAAAGGAAAAACTCTTGGCAAGACGGAGTCTTGGGAACCAACTGCCCAATCCCTCCTAATGCGAACTACACATACAATTTCCAGCCCAAGGATCAAATTGGATCCTACACATACTTCCCGTCGACTGGGATGCACCGAGCAGCTGGTGGGTTTGGAGCCCTTAATGTCTACCCTAGGCCTAGGATTCCGGTTCCCTATGCCACCCCTGCTGGTGACTTCTCTTTGCTTATCGGTGATTGGTACAAGACTAGCCATAAGGTTAGTCATTTTGTTATAAAATGTACCAAGTTTACGGTTCAATGTAATTACTTCAGTTTGAGTTTAACATTGTGCAACATATTGCATTATGCAGACTCTACAGCGAGTCCTGGATGCAGGAAAGGCTCTTTCATTCCCTGATGGCTTGCTTATAAATGGCCGAACTCGTACCTCTTTCACTGCCGACCAAGGTCAGCATCGTACTAACAACACAACTTCAAAAAGTTTCAAGATTGATCAACTTACATTTGTATCTCAATGAAGTAATCTCTGCGATGCCTCATAGAGAGACTGTCTCGTGCCAGAACCGCTGTGGACACTAATACTGAACATGGTTTGCTTCTTGGTACCGACATAAACTCATTAAAACTGTCGCCAATTCCGTCTTTCAGGTAAAACATACAAGTTCAGAGTCTCAAATGTTGGGCTATCCACCACATTCAACTTTAGGATCCAGGGTCACAAATTGAAGGTGGTTGAAGTTGAAGGATCTAATGTTCTTCAGAATGTATACGATTCAGTTGATGTGCACGTGGGCCAGTCTCTTTCAATCCTTGTGACCTTAGACCAAGCTCCTAGGGACTATTACATTGTCGCTTCCACACGGTTCTCTCGGATTGTCCACACTGCAGCGGCGGTTCTCCACTACTCCAACTCTAAAACGCAGGCCTCCGGACCTTTGCCTGCTCCCCCTGCTGGCGAATACCATTGGTCTATGGAGCAAGCCAGATCCTTCAGGTGGAATCTAACTTCAAATGCAGCCAGGCCAAATCCTCAGGGATCTTACCACTATGGCGCAATCCCAATTTCAAAAACCTTTGTTTTAGGCAACTCAGCACCTCTGATCAATGGGAAACAACGTTATGCCATTAACCGAGTGTCTTATATTCATCCTGGTACCCCATTGAAGCTTGCTGATTACTTCAACATTCCCGGAGTATTCAGCGTGAATTCAATCCAGAGCAGTCCATCTGATGGTGCCGCGTACCTGGGTACATCTGTTTTGGGGGCTTCTCTCCACGATTTCATCGAGGTTGTGTTTCAAAACGATGAGAACACATTGCAGTCTTGGCATCTTGATGGATACGACTTCTGGGTTGTCGGGTAGGTTTCTTCATCTGTCGTGATTCATTGAACACAAAAACTCCTACAAGACGGTGTTGCATGTGAGACTAACAAGATAATAAAATGAGAAATGCAGTAGTATTTGGGTTGGTCTAACATGTCACACGTGAGACCATCTCGGACAAAAGGGTTGGTCTCACATGTGAGATAATCTCATGACTTGAATACCACTTATCAATTGTGAAATGTGGCTTACATTTAAAGTGACAATTTTGCAGTTTTGGTGCTGGTAAATGGACGCCAAACAGTCGGAGTATTTACAACCGGAAGGATGCCCTTACGAGACACACTACTCAGGTATCTTACCGCACCTTGAACTCCAACATTAAAATAAACTGCATCCTTGTAAGTTCTATGTATTCCAGAAAATACTCACGTACATTCCAGAAGATGCATTAGATCTCCATCATCTAAGAACGTTTTACCCAGAAGAAATCCTCTACCGAGTCCCTTTACTATATCCAAATCAATGCACAATGAGAAGGGGTAATTT
Source organism: Silene uniflora (assembly GCA_018983105.1). Classification (NCBI taxonomy): domain Eukaryota; kingdom Viridiplantae; phylum Streptophyta; class Magnoliopsida; order Caryophyllales; family Caryophyllaceae; genus Silene; species Silene uniflora. The sequence continues at coordinate 7,798 of JAGPOY010002239.1, read as the reverse complement.
AGTTAATCAAGGAGACCATATTTCATGTTTTGTACCCAAAACTCAGCATTAATACCTGGGCAATGCATAAAACATTTACCCGTGAGAGCTTCGATCAACTTATGGGAGAATGGGAGATGACCAACCAGAGGCGAGGGGTCCCAGGTTCGAGAACTTAGAAATGAAGCGGTGTTGAACTTAAATCAAGACTAAATTGGATGGTCTAAACCCAAAAAAAAAGCCATCTGCCTATTGTCTCATTATCATGTTCTTCACTTCATCTCACCAACTTTACAACATTAGGCCGTCACGAGCTCAGTAAATAAGAATGCTAATATCTGAATTTATAAATTATATGTAATTAATTATATGGACCATTCATTTGAATGACCCTTGGTGTTATTTGGTGAACATTTGCAGGTATTTCCAAATTCATGGACTGCAATACTTGTGTCATTGGACAACCAAGGTATGTGGAATGTGAGGTCTGCAATGTGGGCACGCCAGTATCTAGGACAGCAGCTCTATCTCAGGGTCTGGAACTCTCAAATGAGCCTGGCTAACGAGTATTTCCCTCCTACTAACATGCTCCGTTGTGGAAAAGCGATTGGGCAACACCATTAAGCCCCCTACTTAATCAAGTACAATAATAGAATTAATAGATTCGTCAGTCATCAGGGTTTGACTGCTAGAGAAAAAATTAGCGAGAAAATTTCCTTAATTTTTCTTTACTTTTATTGTTTATTTTCTTTTCCCTTATAAGAATTTGCATGGGAAATTCCTTGCTTGGTTAATTTATTTGTTCTATTCAAGAATGGAAATCACGAAGTTACTGAATCTACTTCAATTGTTGTCAACAATTAGCTTCAATTCAAATGACATCTCTCAAGTCTCATGGGGTGGGAGGCTTCATCTAGACTCTTAGAGAGCACAGCATTGTTGATGAGAGCTTTTTTCCAATTACTATTATAAAATCCTCACCACTTTACACAACAGTTAATATGGCTGTTAATATTTCATATTATTCACATTTTAAATCTAAAATACTACAGAATATGATAAATTCTTGAAGTAAACGTGACGACCAAAGCCCCAAGGGAAAACATGTTTACTTCACAAGAATAGAACATGTACACTCCTAAATCACGACCCTTGTTGAACAACGAGACAAATATTTTTCATGTAAGACCAATTTAGATAATATGAAGCAACTAATATCTAATTATTATTCTCATTTGATTAAAGGGGTTTTAAGACGGTCTCACATTAAAAGCATCTCAAAAAAAGGGATCTTTTCAGTGGTGCAGAGGATACCCCAAGGACTACTATAAGTTTATCAGACATAGGCAACATCTCATTTCGGAACAGTGGTAGTGCAATGACTTGGGACTCTTTAGAGTACGAAATATATGGCGGTACAAGCTACAAAAAAACAGGGTACAGCTTCACAGCATTTAACGTACCAGCTTCCGACATCAAATTTAAGATGATTGATGTCCTCTGCCCTCCCAACGAGTAATCTGAGACGTAGAACCACCACTAGATGCTGCCACATCCTGATGATGAGAAAGTTATACTTGGTGAGGCGTGAACTACCTCGTCCGTTGATGGAAATGACCCCTCACAAGATTGAAGAGCGTTTCAAGAAGTTCTCTCTTTTGGATGATGGGAAAAGGGTTTCCGAAATCTTGGCTGGGGAAATGGGGATGGTGAATGTAAGTAGATGAATTTTGAGGTTTCCAAAACCTCAGGGGAAAATGGGTGAAACAAACATTAAAGGATATCATTATTGGCGTTTTCCTTGCCCTTTCTTGAGAGCCCTAACCAAACAGTCTCTCAGAGTACGGAGTATATAACTTGCCAAATAATCTATTTTTGTCAAAATTATCAGCAGAAATCAAGAATGGCCGAGTTAATCTTGTCCTTGAAAATGGACTGATCTGCGCGATTGCACCTGGCCCTGCTGAATTGAACCAAAAACATGTCTTCGAGCATTAGAAAATAAAACAAAATGAGTGTGAATGCTAATTCCATTGCAACTGCATATCAGAAATCAAATGTACTCCGCAGTAATCAACTGCTAAGAGCATTCATAATACATACCTCACATATGGTTGAAAATTGATTCTTCAAGGAAAAGATATAATCGTCCAGTGTTATCCAAGAGCATTAATTCATAATTCTCTCGCACCATGATGTCCCCAGCCACTAAACATTCTGATCACACAAGACTTCAAACCTAGTTATGCTGCAAACACAACGAAATTGCGGAAATAATCTAAGATCAGTATTGCTTTTAAAAATGAGCACTGCTGTACTGCTCACAAACAGATCCCGCTCTCATCTATATGACAGACAATTAAATGCGAATTAAACCAAAGCAGCATAGAGCACTATTACGTTATACACAGTACATTGATATTAGGGATAAGATTAACTTGACACTCTTAACTCTACTCACAGGTCAATTTAAAAAATCAAGAGTCAACTCTGAGAATATGAGACTGACATCACCAATTTAATATAATGAAAACAACCATAACATAACCCCAGTGCCTCAAGGAGGTGAACATAGAATTATATCAAATATAGATGGGTCAACATACCGTCTTATTAGAACCTCGGGATTATATGGAAATAACTTTTTCTTATGGAGCTTTTTCATGGCACATTTCAAAGAGAGCAAACATGATTTAGCATCCTGATTTCTGATGATGCAATTCCAGAAAACCTTGCTCCTTGGCAGGTCCTCTTTCTCATACTGCTCAGCTACTTGGTCTGCACAAGAATCTTCAGGAAATGTCCTCGTTTTCTTGCATCTCTTTCGACAATTACTTTGACAAAAGTGTGTTTCTCCAGCCAAAAGCTGGAGAAATAAGTTCCATGAATCGCATACAGTGCGCAAGGACCTAAAATGGACAAATAATATTTGTAGTTTATTTACAAAGACATCAAGGTAACATCCTTCCTCAACGACCATAGTGCGAAACCACCAAAATGGAAATTAAAAACAAATCAATGTGACAGACATCAGATTTTTCTACTAATTCGACTGTATCACCCTTCCCCGTAGCACAGTTCCTGATTTTCACCATATAGATCTCTAGCAAGTCATAGTGAACAAATACTACATGGTACGGAGTATATAATTTGTACCATGCATCTAAATGACCGGAGTTCATACAGCTCTACAAAAATAAGCATAACCAGAAGGATTAAAAATAAGCTTACCTTAACATATATTCAGCGCATTTGCTACCTGTATCTTTTGAAATAAGATAGTCAAGAAGCAGTTGATGATCATACTGCAACTGCATACAAAGAAAAGCAGATGGTATAAAAATATTAACATTTAGGACTGGAAGAGAACTTATTACTTCAAAACTCGAATAAATTTGAACGAATAACAAAATGGACGTGGCATACTTACTTCAGAAAGAAATACATGAAGCACGAGTAACGGGTTGAAAAGGTTAGAAATGTGTAGAAGAATATCCCCCTCATTGTCGCAACAAGATATTCTGTCTCTGGAAAACAAAAAGAAACCATTAACAAGGCATAGATACTTTTCAAACCTTATAGCCATTATGTTGGTAATCGGAAAGCAACTTTATAAAAATCTAAAAGTGCACATAGTCCCATACTTACATTCTTTCGGAGCAAGATGATAGAGACAACGTTTGCAAGAGTACTTCAAATAACATATCATCCTAACGGTACATTAGAGAGTGAAGTAAGCAACCAGAAAGACATCAACTTTTTCAATGATACTGCAATCACAATACTATAAAGTAGCCGCAAAGCACACATACACGTTTGTATCAAACTATCAACTATATAACCATGAAGATCGTCAGATATGAAAACATCACTAAGTACAGAACAGAACACTTCAGGCATGTAATATAAAGGAATACTTGATCAATAAATTAGTACCAATTATCTTTTCCCTAGCCTTTTCAAAGTACTGCCATGTATCAACACTTAAGTGGATGAAATTTGATTTCACATTTTTACCTTTGACTTATATTTTGAATGAAAGAATAAAAAAAAAAAACATGTCTTTAATAACAAAGCATGTAACAACTTCGTTTTAGATACGAATTGAATACATGCCTAAACTTAATCCAATATTTCAAGCACTTAGCCGAAACAGCTGTGATGAAAGAAGAAGAGGACGCAACGGTAAGTTAATTACAATCACCATATAAGCTTTCAAATTTTAACTAAGAAAACGACAGGGCAAGATGAAATCAAGGCAATTTTCATAAAAAAAGCAGTCAAAACTCTTAAAAGCACAGAAATAAGATCTAAAGACTCTACAAGGCAGAAAACCGAACCTCATGCATGTACAGTCTGACAAAGGATGAAGTAAATTTGAAGCACTCCCCGAGATGCATTTGATTTTCTGAACAGATTTCAAGAGAGGCTTTCCCCTGAAACCATCTATAAAACTCGAGAAGCCCCTTCTTTCTAGCAAAATGATCGTCACTTATGTTTGAGTCATTATCAAAGAGGGAACTTGTTCTTTTACCACCAACAGTCAGGTCAGTGGAATTTCTTGGGTCTATCAAACTAAGACAGCATCTTATAAAAAGGAAAACAGCCTGTCGTTGCAAATGGCACGAGGAAAGATGACAAACTTTCTGACCATGAAGAAATGAAAGAAACGGAGAACCTTCCAGAGAATCATCCTGATTAGACTGAACTACAGACAAGGGTCTAGAGAGTAAATCTTGAAAGTACTCATGAAGGAGTTGCAACCATAAGAGGGAAATTGAACGATCAAGTTGCATATGAAAGCTGAGTCTTATCATCAGCATCTGCAAGGTAAATTGGTACTTTAGTTTAGTAAAGGGACAACAAATCACTCCAAACAATAGTTCATAAGCAACAAAAATCAACTACATGTTAAAAAGTAGTTTGCTGCCACTAGGTTCGGTTTATAAGCAACAAAAATCAACTACATATTTACCAAAAATTTGTGCTGAAAATATGCAAGAAGGCGTCCATCTATAAAACTCAGCTCTTCAGCTAGGCACCAACGTACAATTTTAGGAGCAATGTCACAGATCTTGTGGAGATTAGCATTTTTATTAAGAGAACCAGCTACAGCTTCAGCAGAACCAATCAATCCAACTAAAGAGCATAAAAGCTGAACAAGATTCCCGGCTAACAGGGTCTTCACTTCTGTGTTTCCATCACCAGAAGAAGCTCTAACATCCGTAATGGTGTCGTTTTGAACGTCATTTAAAACATTCCATGGAACTTCCAAAAGATAACTGCATAACGAATCTAGTACTATATCCACAAGTTCCGCATCTTCCTCCCCCTTTAAATCTTTTACTATACCACGCAGTACCCGAGTAATTACACTCACACCATTCCAACTTAGAATGAGACTCGAGTTTGCTGGGATAGAGTTTAAGTTCTCGACTCCATTAAATGAAGGTTGTATGATATTGCTTAATCCAGACTCAAAGGAAACACATAACAGACGAATAAATGTATTCCAGTTGTCTCCCTGCAATTGGTTGTAACAAGTCAATTAATTTGAGAACAAATACAGCTTCCTTATAAGTTGGGATAGTAAAGCCACAGAGGTACATTGTAGCATACAAAGGCCAGAAGATACTCCGCGATGACCAGAAAATTGTTGCCAACCAAATGATGGATGTGTTTATTGTCAAAGTTCAGCAATGAAATCTGTCAATGACAAACGAACAGAAACAAGATCATGTTGTCAAGTCAAATTCTTAAATCATACAATAGTTAACAAGTTAACACCGTAAAATGTATAAAGAATATTTCACTCGCAGTGCACATCCAAAGAGCATGAAGAAATGAAACTACTAAACATATCAGATCCGGATTTATGTAATGGTGTATTTGAGAACTAGAATTTTATCTTCAAATACATATTTGAGCCAAATAGTGTTTCAGAAAAATCATGAATTTGGATTTTAAAAAATCCCAACCAAATTCGAACAATTAATAAAACAGTCAATCTGAAATAACACCTATCCTGGTGTCTTTTAGAATTCAACAGTTTCTATTTTTCACTTGTCTCTCTTTTCCCTTCTACCCTGTGATTCCCAACCCAAAATTGTGCCACCTCGTGCCACCGTTTCTGGCAATGCCGCCCAAACTCCATCTACCTTCTACATGATTCTATCTCATTGGCAGCGATGATGTGGAAATTCATGACCATATCCAAATATCATCAGCAGATAAAATGGTGTCCTGACTCCTGAGCTACCTATAAGAGGTACAGGCCTACATGACTACATCCATGTTGTCCAGGCCTAACTTATCAATGTTCATGTTGACAGGTCCAGCAATGTATTCATGTTTCTGTTTGTTATGGATTGTGATAACTTACAGCATATGATATCATCATACACATCCTAATGGCAATTTTACTCGAAATTATGTCAAAATCGAAGTATCTCTTCCAAGTTGCTGCATCTTATCATGCAATTCGGTACTAGCGGCTTTTTACAAAAGGGGGGAAGGGCACAGAAGAATCAAAAATCCGCAAACAGATAATAAATCGTGTCGGAAATGAGAATATCATTCAAGTTAAGATGAAAGTGTACCAATATTGAAAAAATATAAGGCAAGCAATCATGCTCCGCAGACTGTGAATCAGAAATTGGACATTTGCATGATTGTTGTTGTTGTTCAGTGTCTTGATTATTAATCCAGTGCCGAATTTGACGAACAATCTGGAAAAATTAGGGTTTTAAGTTGAAGGCATAAATTAACACAACAATTACTAAAATCGTAATGAATAGAATGAAGAGAAAAACACCTGAGAGAGAGAAACGATGATATCTTTTTCGGTTTCGGGTTTCGAAGAACTCTGCTTCAATTCCTACGACAAATTAAGATGAATTGATAAAATTAGGGGGTAAATTAGGAGAAAAATCAGTGTAAACAAAAGTAAAAAAAACGAAGAAGGAAGAAGAGTGTGAATGATTACCGGAAATAGGTAGAGAGAACGGTGGATTAAGGCGCAGAGACGGCGGACGGCGACGGCGTCGGCGTTGTTGCAAGTATCGGACATTGTTGTTCTGGTTAAAACACACAAGCTTCAACACGATCAATTACTACGGGCTTTGGCGCGCTTCTGCCTAGTATACTCCATGGTTCTTTTAACGGTTGATGCGAGATTGTGCTATCGAGATATTAAAATAAACAGTTGATGCGAGAGTGTGGCATCGAGATATCTATAACCTCTATAAATGTAAGAACTTGGTAAATTCAGCTACAGTAGAGCAGTGATTTCCGTGCGTTGCGCGTGATGAACAGCAAATGCACTGTGCCTTGTCTTTTTTTTTCTTTCTTTATCATTTGTTGCAGTATCTCTGTCCTCCTCTTTCCTCTTTCTTCCTCCTTTACTTTCTTCATCTATCAGCTTATGGATCTGCTACTCCTACTTCTCTACTTTCTTCTTCCTTCAGCTTTATCGATCCGCTATTGATAAGGGTATTTTACTAGCAGTTGGAAAATGGCGATGGTCTAATTGGGGAGTCGATTTACACTAACGAGCTCTAGGGTCTCTCGTATAGTTTTTTTCATTTTGTTCGATATTGTTCATTCTTCAATTCTCATCTCTGAATTGGGGTTTTTCCTTTCCAAGCTTCCCATGTACTCAAGGGGCTTTTAGTTTGTCCATTTCTCATCTCTGAATTGGGGTTAAGTATCATTGCGAATCTTGCGAATTTTCGGATGATTTTTCCTCTTTTTTGATTGATTTTTGCAGGTAATTTGTTGAGATGGCGAAAAGTTCATTCAAATTTGATTACCCTCTTGG
>JAGPOY010002238.1:8512-23752 GCA_018983105.1 Silene uniflora | reverse complement strand
AGGCCGAGACCCAAGTAGCTCAGTGCTGTGTGACTTGAGGTCAGTGAGCACCGAGGCCGTATGCATCCCTCGGCTGGCTTGATGCCAGGCCGAGAGGGTCACTCGGCTGGCCGGTTGCCAGGCCGAGAGTGTCAAGTAGCCCAATGCTGTGTGACACGTGGTCAGTGAGCATTGACTCTGGTCAAGATGTTGACCCGGTCAGTCGGTGCAGAATATGCCCCATCAGTATTGATTTAAGAATTCATTTAGTTCAGTTTTGGGTGAAAAAGATACAAAATAGAACATTTATGAAAAAGTCTATGTGAAAAAGTAAAGTTCGTATATGAAAAAACTATTAGGTATTAATAATAGTAATATTAAAATTAACATTAACAATGTTATTAATAATATTATTAATAACTATTATTAATATTCATATTAATAATAGTTAATATGAATAATAATATTAATAATATTATTATTAATATTAATAATAATATTATTAAAAAAAATATTATTATTAATAACATTAACAATGTTTTTGTTTTGGTTTATTAATAATATTATTATTAATATTATTCTACCATATTAATAATAATATTAGTAATAATATTAATTATATTAATATGAATACTATTGATTTTAATAACCATAATATTCATCATAATAACAATAATGAGGATAATTAATTAATAATAAATCAATAACAACAAAAACAATAGTAGTAGTAGTAGTAGTAGTAGTAGTAGTAGTAGTAATAATAATAAATAAATAAATAATATTGATAAAAATTATTAAGTTTAAGGCGAGCTGAATTGAAATGAGCTGAATTTAGTTGAGCTGAGTTGGATGGAGCCGAGCTGGGATGGATGGAGCTGAGCTGAACTGAACCGAACTGAATAGAGCTAAGTTGAACTGGAACTGAGTTGAGCTGAACTGAATAAAGCCGAGCTGAATTTAAGTGAGCTGAAAATAAGTAAAAAAGAACATACTGGACCGACTAGAATTTTTATTTTTATTTTTATTAGTTAGTTTTATTGTATTTATTTGTTGTCTCTCATTAATGTAGTGAGAGACGGCTTCTCAGGAAACTTAGTTCCTTCTTAACCTAATCCGAGTCGAAACCCATAATGGACCGACTAGAATTTGAAGGTAAAAAAAAATACGGAATACAAATTATTAATACCATAACTCAATAATATGTTAAATAAATGTGAAATCGGTATAGTCTTACGTGTTAAGTTAACCTCTAATTTAATGGACCGACTAGAATTGGTTGTCAAAGAGAATGAGACGAGTAAAAGAGAATTGGTAGTAAAAGAGACTTGGTTGTTAAAGAGAATTGGCGTGAATGGATTGAAGTAGAAAAAATAGAAGCAGAATGATGAACAATGGAGTTAAATGATGAAGAAATGTATTGTCTTCTAAATAATTTGATTATTTGGTTAAGAGTTTTGAATTTAGTGGAATATATAAGGTAAAATTACATGTCTATCCTTTAACATTTGGCGCAAAAACGAAAACCAACAATTTTTTTCTTCTTTTTTTCTTTTATTTAATTAAGGTGGCGCCGAGACTCAGCGCCACCGGGTGGCGCCCTATCGCCGTCCCTCCATAAAACGTAAATGAATGCATTCTCTAGATTATGCAATAATGTGAAATTGGGGGCTAAATTACAATTAAGAAAGAGTGAAAGACGTGATGAAAATCAATCTAGAAACAATACACACAACCTGCATGCCGTATAAAACATAAGTTATGAATGGCCTCAAACCCCCTTCTATACAGAAAAAAATGAGTACTTTCGCTTGAGCAAGAAGCTGTTTTTGCGTCAGAAGTCATTAGCTTAAAGTAAAAGCAAAAAGAAAACTTTAAATTAAGCATATCATATTTGAATAATCTACACAATTCTTCTTAAGAAGCAACTTATATAGTTCGTAATACTGAGACAGATATGGTCATTTGAAAAACAGGTTTTATAGTCGATTCTCGTATGACTTTTGTACTCCTGGGTTGAATTGTCGATCATGAACTTTATACCTTCCGGGGATGTTGTCCTTCAATCTGCTACATATAACTGACCATAATTGTACATGAGGTACGTTTAGTCTTAACTCATGGTGTGGCAATAGCGGCAGTTTTAGGCTGTTCAAATACAACGCACTAACTGTTTTGTAGATTCAGTCGATGATGTGCAAACCTCGCCACAACTCATGTGCTATTACTTCCTCACCGTAGATCCTCACTGGTAATCAAACTTTGAAGAATTTGTTTCGAATGTTTGTACCATAATGCTATAAAATTTTAAAAGTAATATGGTTGTTGAATGCTTACCTTTTCCGATAGAGATATCCAAAGTAAACCCGCTATTAGCAAACAATATACACATCAATAACATGAACAATGTTAAATTTATTCTGTATATATGAATAGGAGATCACAAGGCCAAGAGAATAATAAGATTGAGAGCAAAATACCAATATAACATGTCAAATAAAATCAATTGAACAATACTTTCCAAAGCAATAATCACCAAGCCATATTGATCAGGTAGAATTGAATCCTTTGTCGATGTATAGTACCTACAAACAAAATCAAGTGGTACATAATTAGAGAAATAAAAATTAAGAAGAAAAAAAAAACAACTAACACGCATAATAATTGAGGAAACCATGGAGGCAAGGAAGAATTATAATTATAATAATATGTCAAGATTATCAGTATACAAAGATCTAAAAAAAACGACATACAATTCTCTAGTGTACAGAGCATAGCTATGTAGCATTGGATAGTCGCTTCGTTTGATTTGTTATTTATGTACCGTAAAGACCATGTAAACTCCAAAATAATGCAATTATACTTCGATCTATACTCGACATAATCTACCTGCAAAAAAAAAAACATCAATCAATGTCAATAATAATGTCGTGTAGTAAATTTTACAACAAAAAAATGCAGAAGATAATTAATATTTAATAAATATATCACAAAGATCAATATATTTAGCAGCCTAAAGGAATTATAAATTGTTGTTACTAAAAAAGCATTGCGTGGGATGGCTAATTGGCTATGATAATAATAGACTATTTATAATAGATTTCATCAATGAATTTAATGTATAGGAGTTTGTCTTATCACTACTACTCAATAACTCAAGAGTTTATGTTAAACTCATCATAGAATTGTACTCCGTATGACATAGTGGTTTCTTTTGATTATCTCCTATTTCAATTATAGATAGATATTAACAAATTTTATCTTTTTCTATCTTTATTTTAAAACCTCTTATTATATTCTTCAACCAATGAAATCGCTCGAAAAAAGCTTCCTTTAATAATATAGATACCTCTTATTATATTCTTCAACCAATGAAATCGCTCGAAAAAAGCTTCCTTTAATAATATAGATAGATAGATATTGATTGATTTTATTTTTATTTAATTTAGTTTTAATATACGGAATTATTTTTTTAAATACGAATATACGTCTCTTGATATAGAGAATACTACTTGCCCAACAAAAATCATCATTTCATCCTCCCGCTTCATTTCTATTCCTCCTCGTTCTCTCCCGCCTAATTTCCCCAATTTTCGACAAAACGACCTCACTTTGACGAGTTTGACCTGTACGACTGGTAACTCCACCAAAACCCTAATTCTATTTTCATCATTTTCCTCTAATTGTTCATATTTTTTTCAGTCGAATTTCACTTTACACTCAATTTCGTAAGCTTAATTTCCTTTTTTTTCTAAGATTATAGGTAAATATTTACTCGAGAAACGATTAATTTTTCATTTTTGTACTTGCAGAAGTTGCGTAACTGTTTTCGCAACTGTAATCATGCATATAAAGCAGGTAATTGTTGATTTTTTGATACTTCGATTGTTTTTTGTTTTAATTTCGTGTTAAACCCTAAGTTTGTTGTGATTAGTTGTTGATCTGAGTTGATTTATGTTAATTTTGCAATTAATTATTGAATGATTGTTGTTTAGGTTATTATTGAAGGTTTTAAGAGTTATAAAGAGCAAGTCGCGACCGAATCTTTCAGTCCGAAAGTCAATTGTGTTGGTATGGATCTCGTTTTATTGTTTTCGCAGTTTCGACTCGTTTTATTGTTTTAGTTTTGTTGTATGAGTTGAAATGATACTATTATTGTTCTGTCTTGGTGGGAGCCGTCGTTTAAGATAGGAAATCTATGTTACAGATGCAGAAATAGTGATGTCCTATTGTTTATTTAAGGAATTTGTTCAGTAGCTAGTCGAGTTGGCAGAAGTGAAAACCGGAATGATATGCCTTTGTAGGCTGTGATTTGGGCCATGAGGACTGCATCTCTTACATATGAGTGTAAATGGCGTTTCAGATTGGCGCTTACTTTGGCGTCTGTTTAATTCATGATATTGGGCACTTTAATGCGTTTCTCCTTGGCTTTGAGTAGTTTTACGGAATTGCTTAGCTATAGTTTTATGCTTTGACCATTAAGCTTTAAACAACGTAGCTAATTGTTGACATAAGTTTAACGCTTTCCAAGGATACTAGTAATAATTTCTAAGGCTTTCCCACATGTACGCATAGCTGATATTTATCTCGCTGGCCTTTTGGTTGCTTCACTCTTGGGACTTCTTATCATTAATGATGGAAAGAGGTACATCTGAACACCAAATGGTAGGACAGGATCAAGCGTATTCTCTTGGACAATGGAAGTCCAGAGGTGGTCATGGGGACTTGTACTAAAAGTACTAACACACCATATCATCCGTTACTGGTTTTTGGTTTTCTGATGGAAATGACAGAATTTATGTCAGTTGCATTTGATTAAGTCACATTAGAGATTTACCAACTTAAGAAGTTCTTAGTATAGAAAAAAGGTACCCAGTGAATTTACAAACTTTTGTTGACAAGAAACCGAATAAGCTGTTTGGCAATGTTTTTGTATGTTCATGTGTGTGTGTGTGTGTGTGTGAATTTCTGTGTATGCGTGCTCTCGTATTTAAGTGTTTACTGCTATTTGCAGTTGGTGCTAATGGTTCTGGGAAGTCAAACTTTTTTCATGGTAAGTTGCTTGTTTGAATTTGCCTTTTTTTTTCCACTGCTTTAAAGACTTGGCATGAATTGCTGATTGAATTTCTGCTTTTTTAGCCATCCGCTTTGTGCTTAGTGATCTTTTCCAAAACCTTCGCAGTGAAGACAGACATGCATTGCTCCATGTAAGCCTTTTGTTTTACTAACTTTCTGTATTCAGTATCTCTTCGTTCTGGAATCCTATGGTTTAGTGTCATTTAACTACACAACTGCCATCAGATTTTGAATCTAAATTTTAGAAATTCCTTATATGGTCATTTGCTGCCAATTGCCCGCACTGTTAGATTCTGATTGATCCGAGGTTTGAGACTAGTAAAAGTGTGCTCTTTGGGTTACTTAACGAGGCACTACTTACATGAAATTGTAAGAAACATATGTCGTTGGATTACTGACACTAATGTTGGTAATATCCGATCTTTAGGGTTTGCAGTCATTTTTGGTATTAGTTATATATGCATATATGGTAGTAGAGTTCTCTTTTCCCTTTACAATCTCCAGGAGGGTTATTTTATCAGAAACAGTCAGTCTGCACATCACTTAGCTTTTGACACTATTTTGTTGTTACTGGTGGTATGTATGTATGTAACCATAGGGCAATTATGAGATGTTTGCACATCAAGGGAATTTATGTGCCAAGTTTTCCCATTAATGAACTTCTGTTGCATGATTTAATGAGCAATTTGCCTTCTTTGTGCTCGGTACTTAACAGGAAGGGGCGGGAAATCAAGTATTATCTGCATTTGTGGAGATCGTGTTTGATAATATGGACAATCGAATACCGGTATTCCACATTTTTTAGCTGTGCTTTTCTAATATTACTGCTATTGTTTCGGTTCTTAAGGATTATTTTCCTTTCCTTCTCTATGCCTCTTGCAATAAGATTTTTACCAGTCTCTTTCACTGCCATTCTACATCCTCATCTGCTGGCTGCAGTTCTGTAATCACAGGCTTGGCTTGGTAGTGAAGACTGGGAAACTGTAGCACATATGCTGATATGAACTTAAGTGGCTGTATAGCATCGCCACTGTTATCAAATTTTCCATCTGCGACAGTGTATTTCCCCTTAAAATAGCCATTTTTGACGGATAAATTATGTCGCTTTGATATGTTGTTTTGAAGGTTGATAAAGAGGAAGTACGCTTGCGGCGGACAATTGGGCTGAAGAAGGATGAATATTTCTTGGACGGGAAGCACATCACGTATGGACTTTTTATTGATTTCATCAGCTTTTGTATCATTTTTTATTGCTTCCACATTGATTTCTGTGATGCTTTACAATTTCTATCTGCTATATGTAGGAAAACTGAAGTCATGAATCTTCTAGAAAGCGCTGGATTTTCTCGATCAAATCCTTACTATGTTGTCCAGCAAGGAAAGGTGTTTATTGATTAGTATATCTTGTGTCCAAATATTTTTATAGTGGGTAAAGACTAAGAGCTTCTAAATCAGTCATTTCTCATCAGTTGCTATACTACTTTTTTGTAGATTGCATCATTAACACTGATGAAGGACTCTGAACGGCTAGATCTGTTAAAAGAAATTGGTGGTACTCGAGTTTATGAGGAGAGACGTCGTGAGAGTTTAAAAATTATGCAAGAAACAGGTGAGAAACAATATACTCTAGACACATCAAACAGTTTCAAGTTTTTTTCTGTTTAATATCTTCCTTTTGGTGGCAGGTAATAAAAGAAAACAGATTATTGAAGTGGTTAAATACTTGGATGAGCGGTTGAAGGAGCTGGATGAGGAGAAGGAAGATTTGAGAAAGTATCAACAGCTTGACAGGCAAAGAAGGTCCTTGGAGTATACCATGTATGATAAGGAACTTCAGGATGCTCGCCAGAAGTTAGCAAAGGTTAATAATATCCTTGGATCTTTGCCACCATCATACTGTGAAAACTATCCGTTCTTGGTTATTTCTCTCTTTTACTTGTGAAGTTTGCAAGAATAGATATTCAATGCTATGAACTTTTTGTTAGTGACTGCACAAACCTGTGAGCTTTTCGATATAGGCCTGTGTTGTTAGGTAACTAGGCTGAGTTGCCAACGTGTGTTTTGTATTTTGATTCCCTCTCCCTCCATTATATATAATTTTTTTTTGTTTTCAACTCATCTGGGAGGTAATATATGAACTCCTTCACAATGAGGAATTGCTGTAAAATTAAAGATCATAGGCAAAGAGATAAAAATCACGAATTTTCAGTTCCCAATATTACCAGTTCAATTCTCAAATTTGGTATTGACAGTTTATTGGTCGTTATTCGCTAATTGGTCGCTGTCACTGATAGCAAACAAATTGTGCGTTCTCTGCTTTTGTGCCAGAGAACCCCTTCCTCTTTTATGTGTTCTCTCTTATAGTCATACTGCTTGCCAATCATGTAAATCCATCATCACTATTACAATCAATATGTGGTTATGTTATTTATTCTCTGCGTCATTATTTCCAAACTAGATGTTACTGTTATTGTTTTTCATCCATAGGGATCCTGGTCTTTGATGAAGGCTTTATGCCAATGTTTAAATCAAGAAAAAAAGCACATGTTAAAGGAGTTATTTTAAAGACTTGGATAGTGATGACCCTGTTTACTGTACTTGAGTCCATGTTTCTTTGGCTCTTCAATCTTGTTCTAGAGTGTACCACGAAACACGCAAGGATATAGGTATGAAATCCTTACCTGACACTTACAAATTGGATATTTCACCCAGTGTAATGTAGAAAAAAAGGCTTTAAATGACAAAAGTATGGTATATGAATAATGTAGTATGCTTTTTGATAGTTATATGCCTTATGTCTCATACATCTCTGCATTTCGCTTATAGTAATCCCAACGGTGTCATATTTATAATCAAGTTTATATCTTGAAGACGTGTCCCTATGGCTGTACTCGTGTCCTTATTTTTGGACTAGGTCTTTGTGTCTTGAATTTTGAGTCATGACATGTCCAACACTTCGATGGGTACGTACCCATGTTCCACACTCGCACCCAAGCCTGTTTAACATAGCTTATAGTGTATGTATATGTGGATGATATAATGTACCAAACTATTGGAAATGTTAGTGCTGAGACTATTGTTGCACTAAATTTTGACATACCTACCACTCTAGGCTTGGTATTTTATTGTAAATGTTTTCATGTTTTCGCTATTTGGTTTGCTTTGTTGATGATGTTCGCTCCTTTTCTCATATTGTATGATTTTGATCAAAAATTAATTTTGTATCTAGGTTGAAGAAGAGCGGGACAAGGTTTCTGAGAAATCAACCAAGATGTATAACGCTGTGCTTGAGTCTGAGGAAGTGAGCAAGGGTTTAGATAAAGAATACAAAAGGCTTACTAAAGAGCTTCAAGTGTTAAGCAAAGAAAAAGTAGCAGCTGAAAAACGGCATACAGAAGCAATAAAAAGGAGGACGCAGGTTGAACTTGACTGCAGAGATATTAAAGAGAGGATATCCAGAAGCTCCCGATCCAAGGTTGATATGTTTACTTGTCGCAACAGTATTTCCAAGTTTTAATGGAGTGCCCATCAATGTTTTATTTCTCTTTTAATTTTGTTTTCTTCCTTTTGAGATTTCTGTAGAATGAGGCAGCTAAACAGCTTAAGTTTGTGCAACAAGAAATTTCGGAGTCCAAAAATGAGCTTGATAATATAAATCCATTTTATGATGGTTTAAAGAGCCAAGAAGATGAAATGACAAAAGGGTATGTTTGGCAAAAGCTTAAGAGACACTCAAATTTTGTGCATCTATTTTCTTCTCCTTCTCTTACGCTTTTGATCTTGAACATCTATTCTCATGTTGCTAATAGTATCAGCCGGCTTGTAGCTGACCTAAACTTTTTGTGGTAATGTGCAGCATTATGGAGCGTGAGAAGAAGCTCAGTATTCTTTATCAGAAGCAAGGTAGGGCCACTCAGTTTACAAGTAAAGCTGACCGTGACCGATGGCTTCAAAAGGAAATTGATGAACTTCAGAGAGTTCTTTCTACGAATATGTCACAGGTCATACATCGCTACTGCATACATAACATTCGTACTGCACACATAGCTCAAAAATGCAATTGTATGTCTGATGTTGCTTGTGCCTTTTGTATTTACAGCAACAGAAACTGGAGCGTGAAATTGATGACCTAACAGTGCAGCTCGGTGAACAAGATGATTTCATTAAAAGCAAGAGAACACATTTGGCTGCACTTGAGAGCAACATTAACCAATCAAAAGAGGTGTTTATCACATCCAAGGGGCAAAGAGACAAGCTACAAGATGAGCGCAAGTGAGTGTTGTAACTTAACCTTATTGCCTTTAGTCTACCTGCACTTACTCTGCTTAAGACGGGTCAAGTATCATACCACTTGTGTATATAATACAAATATATTGCTTTTCCTTATGCATTCTTACGGAATACGAAGTATATACACAAATTGTATGTACTTGACCCGTCTTAAGCTTAAGACGGATAGTGCCGTCTGAAGGGAGACTTACTGATTTAATATATTGTGATGTGAATGTCTTAGGTCTTTATGGGAACGGGAAAATGAACTTTCTTCTGATATTGAGAAGTTAAGGTCGGAAATGGTGAAGGCAGAAAAAAACCTCGATCATGCAACCCCTGGTGTGAGTACTTTATGCTTTCTTACTTTGCTTTATTAATTATAATCCATATGGCACAGCTTGGTGGTTAGTCTAAGAGGGTTTTGATTGATATTCGAAATGCATCTGATAAAGATTGATTGAAGTTGGGCAAGGGCTGTTTTTCCTGCTTCTTTGTGAGCTAAAGTTTGGGTGCTTTTAAGGGTATTCCAATTACGTTTATTTGAAGAAGTTGAACTTATTCGTATGGAGTAATTGTTTGCATCTGTGGATTGGCATGAGATTATACGATATAGAAATTATCTTGCTGTGTCCAAGCATCCGAGTACCGCGGTTTACTTTTTGGAAATTATTTGGATGGGTGTCTGGAGACGAACGGCAGTTCTACTTTTTATAGATATTATTCCTTACTGATAAGTACTTTATTTTCATTACCGAGTTTAAGGTTGTTTCCTCATTACTCATAAGTCATAAATACGGTTATCTCATTACTTAAATATTATGCAATCTTGTACAAATTTTATAGGATATTAGAAGGGGGCTGAATTCTGTAAAGAGGATAATAAAAGATTATGGGATTGATGGAGTATCTGGGCCACTTATTGAATTGTTGGAGTGTGATGAGAGGTTTATCACTGCAGTTGAAGTTACTGCTGGAAACAGGTATATCCTATATTCCTACCATGGAAATTATTCTTTCAAGCTCACGTTGTTTGCTGGCTTTATGTATGAGGTGTTATTGTCGCTACTATATTGACTTCCCCCCTCCCTTTATTTCCCTTCCTGCAGCTTATTTCACGTAGTAGTTGATTCGGATGAAACGGCCTCTCAGATTATTCGACATCTAAATGCATGTAAGGGTGGACGGGTAACATTTATACCTCTGAACAAGGTGAAGCCTCCACACATTAACTGTCCACAGACTGACGATGTTGTACCTTTGCTGAAGAAACTGAAATTTAAAGAATGCTATTCAAGAGCATTTGCCCAGGTTAGCGCTCCATTTTTTCTTTTGTTGACTGAGTTGTAATGTATATTCATACTATTTTTGGTTAGTTCAAAGTGGTTGTGGTATTGATGGATCAGACCAAAACTAATGGTTTCCCATCAAGTTAGGTGCTAATGCAGGTGGGAAACACTGTCGGGATTTTAATATTGATATATAAATATTTATGCTGTCATCTACTTTCCTACAGGTATTTGGCAGAACTGTAGTTTGCCGAAATCTGGATGTAGCTACGAGAGTTGCTCGTGGTGATGGTTTAGATTGCATTACACTGGAAGGTTATTTGGATGTTCTTTAACTTGCTAATTGAAAATAGTCACTTATTGAAATTACTCGTCTGTGGTCTTTCTGATGTCATCTTGATCCTGAATCAGGTGATCAGGTAAGCAAGAAAGGTGGGATGACCGGAGGATTTTATGATTATAGGCGCTCAAAACTGAAATTTATGGCAATAGTAAAACAGAATCAGAAGGTCATTGATTTGAAGGAAGGCGAACTGGTCGAAGTTAGGAGGCAACTGCAAGATATCCTTTCTTTTAGCATTGTGGCACCTGATGTCCTTAAAGCTATTTCTTCTCTTTGTAGTTCCCCCTTGTCTTTTAATTCTATCAAGGACCCTTTTGCCCAACTGTCAACTGATGTGTTTGACTTTGTGTATAATGTTACTGATACTAAAATTAAATTCTCGTAATCATAGATTCATTTTAGAGCATTAACCGCTACGCTCTTTATGTCAAGTAATGAATCTATGTCTTTCTTGATACTCCGTATTTGTTAATAGTTCTATTTCAAAAGTCCATTCTTTTCTTGTTTTCACTTGACGTTTCTCACATATAGATCAGAAAATTACTGAGCGAATCACTGAGCAGCAGAAAATTGATGCTGACCGTGCTCATCAAAGATCAGAAGTGGAGCAGCTTCGCCAGGATATTGCGGATGCTAACAAGCAGAAGCGATCCACTTCCGGTGCTCTTGAAAAAAAGGTACACTAAAGAAGATGTTTTACTTAGTTTGTTAAATTAAATATACTATGCAGCTTTAACATACAGTTTTCTTTATATTTGGCAGGAGAAGTTGCTTTCTAGTGTACGCACACAGATTGAACAAGTTAATTCTAATATAGCCCTGAAACGGGCTGAGATGGGTACAGAGCTTGTTGACACTTTGACCTCGGAAGAGAGGGATCTTCTGTCTCGATTGAATCCTGAGATTAAGGAGATGAAAGAAAAACTTGTTGAATTCAGGACAAAGCGCGTTGAGGTTAGTAACAAATCTGAACGGACTATAAAGAAGGATATAATTTTCAAGAATTAATCTTGCTGCCTTGTTTCTTTTTCTTCCTCGATAACTACATCACCAAAATACCTGAACAGGCCCACAAATAGTGGGTAGGATGGGGGTCAGGGGTCAGGTGTGTGCAACCTTACCGTGTGTCCCAAATTATGTGAGATTATGGAAATTTACCCTCATTTTTGGTATAATTTCTTTGTTGTGGTTGGACTTGGATGGGTTTCTTTTCTTCTAGGGTATCTTATAAGCATTACTAATAATTGTTTACCTGTTTACAGCTTGAAACAAAAAAATCGGAGCTTGAAACCAATCTTTCCACAAATCTATTGCGCCGCCAGCAGGAGTTGGAAGCTGTTGTATCATCTGCAGAAGATGGAACTTTGTCTTCTGAAGCTGAGTCAAAGAAGCTAGAATTGGATGAAGCTAAATCTTTTGTGGAAGAGGCTACAATGGAGCTGCAACGTGAGTTTGTAATAAGATCATCTACCTTACATGCTCAGCACGTCCTTTATGGTTCTCTGTTTTCTGCTCTGTAGGGGTTTCTCGGTCAATGGATGAGATATCAAAGGACCTCAAGAAAAAAAAAACTGAACTGGATAAATTGCAGGTGCTTGTTATACCTGTAATTTTAATCAGCTGCTTTTGTTCCTGCTTTTTGTTGTAATATGGTTAAATTTTTTGCAGAAATCAAGAGAAGAATATGAAAAGCAACTGCAGAAGGAGGCAGAAGAATTGGAGCAGCTAATAAGTAACAAAAATATGCTTCTTGCTAGACAGGAGGAGTACTCAAAGAAGATCAGAGAATTAGGGCCATTGTCATCAGATGCCTTTGAAACGTAATCAATTTTCTCCACTTGCCTAAAGTATTGTAACCTAGGCAATCCTACATACTTTTTTATTCTTTTTGAGATCAAGTGTGCGGGATAGTCCTGGTTGAGAAAATCATGATAAAGGACACGCGCTTCACCGGTTGTTTTCTTGGGTTAAATGGCTTAGACCTATGAGCACCAAGCACAAAAAAGCTGCTGTTTTGAACTTATGCACGAAATATATTAGATTGGATAGGCATGGGAATCAATATCTATATTTTGGTGGTGTGTTTTCCAGTGTATCTGGCTAAATTTAGTCAAGTAGCAATCTTCACCCGAATGAATCTGTTCTTATCTAATGTGATCTCTTAGGAGGAGAAGAAGAAGAAAAATAGGTAATCTTAACAAGATGGAATTATTTTGTTGGAGACAGCTAGATAGGCCAAACCACAGTGATCTAGTTTAGCCTTCAGGAGTCCTTCTAGCTACCCCCCCTTAAATTTGTCACAATGAGGACTGGGATGGATGGATGGACTTTTGTTTTCAGAAATTGTTATATGGTATATTTGCTAATAGTAGCGATTTTTATATGGAGTTCAATTTTCTGTCTCATAAGAGACATTTACATACAATAATTGCTACGCCTAAGTGTCTAGCTCTTAACTTGATAAGGTTCAAATTACACCTGGGATGAAGAAGACCATTACCACACACCAACCACCTTACGAATATGACTGCTGTTGAGGGCTTGGGAAGCATAAGCCAGTCCGTAAATGCTTGGTGTGTGGAGTCCGGAAATTTCAAACAATTTCTTTTTTCGAAGAATTGGAAATATGATTTCAATAAATAAGCAGGTCTTTCTTTTTCAAGAAGAGGAGTATACTATTATTGCATGTTAGTGTAGCCTATTAGCAACTCTATTTGTGTCCTGCAACTTGATTTGTTTGGAATTTGGGATACATTTCGGGGTCGTTCCATCTCTTGATTCACTGTTCTATGGGCAATGGGGCAGCAGCATTTGCTGGCTTGCCTTTTTCACTTTATAGAATAGTAAGATACTAAGATTGCTATCTACTAACCAACCTGTAAGAGATGGATAGTTTGGCAGTGTTAGATGTACTGTGCATATCTAGACCAAGAAAGTATGCAGATTTTATTGATTAAGATGCCGGTTCTACAATTTGTTTCATGTTTAAAATTGTAGTCCTGAATAACCATTTTGGAATTTAATATATATAGTAATTAACTAATAGAGACTATGCTTAGTTATCTACAAGTCAAAGGAGAAGTTTCTATTGACAAATTGATGGTTCTAGAAGTAAATTAACTACGGAGTACTTTAGACTCAGATGTACCTTCTTGGTCTTGCAATGATTTTCTTTAGTAATGTCTAATACATGCTTTCTTAAACTGAAACAGGTATAGACGGAAAAGTATCAAAGAATTGCATAAGATGCTTCATAGGTGTAATGAACAACTTCAACAGTTCAGTCATGTAAACAAAAAAGCTCTGGATCAATATGTGAATTTTACTGAACAACGTGAAGAACTTCAGAAAAGGCAGGCTGAACTGGATGCAGGTGATGAGGTATTGTGTTTCTGATGATACAGTCCATTTAAGTAGCATGTTCTATTCTATTTTTTTTACAGTCTTGGTTGTTTCTTAACGTTGTTTTTGAGTAAAATCACTTGTACTTATGGCAGAAAATTCGCGAACTTATATCAGTTCTGGATCAGCGGAAAGATGAGTCTATAGAACGGACTTTTAAGGGTGTTGCCCGCAATTTCCGGGAAGTTTTCTGCGAACTTGTTCAAGGTGGTCATGGGTCATTGGTAATGATGAAGAAAAAGGTTGGTAAAATCTTGGATTTTTTTTCTTTCTCGGAACTTTGTTGTTTATGCATGCATAGTCACATCAGACATAGCTGGCCCAGAACATGGCACTTTTAAAAAAATCGCCATGGTCAACACTTCCACACTGTTTTGATACTTGTAGCCGAGTTGGAATACCATAGCATGGGAATGATGCTTTCATATCTGCCCTTGTGTAGGATGGTGACACTGGTGATGATGACCAGGATGAAGAAGGACCTCGTGAAGCTGATAATGAGGGAAGAGTTGAGAAATATATAGGAGTGAAAGTGAAGGCAAGTATATCACTATAGCTGCACTCTTAATGAATAAACTATTTTTACTGCATGGATTTCATTTTCACCACCCTATAGCATCTGTATTTCCAAATTTGTAGGAAAAAAAGTTATAATTGATTATTGGTTGTGGATTACTTGTAAAATATTGACCTAAGTGACTCTTAACTATTTGAAAACTGAAACAACATATATCTTCGCGGGGAAACAAGAGTAAGCAAATACCAACTGAAGAGTGAGACAAATTTTTTTGCTCAGAAAGAAAAAAATTGAAGATAAGGGTTGGGAAGAGTGTAAAAAGAAGTAAAAAGACAGTAAAATTGAAGTAAAGGGAAGGTGGGATAGAA
>JAGPOY010002237.1:0-15241 GCA_018983105.1 Silene uniflora | reverse complement strand
ATTAAAGCACAATAAATATAAAAATTTACTTTTTATTTGTTAGGAAAAGTAAAACAAAAATTAAACTTAAAAGTATAACCAATGTATATAATATTAATTACAAATTATAATGCTCACCATAATCTTTCAAAACAATGATAACCATAATCTTTCAAAGTATAACCATTCAATTAACCTTGAATCATAGTTTACTAATAAAAATAAAGAAATTTCTATTTTGAAAAAGCTCTTTAGATTAAATTAACGGTTTTTTCCCATGGTACCCTTGTGGTTTGTCAATTTGCCCATGGTACCTTTTTTTTAAGAATGTGTCTGCAATGCCCTTGAGGTTCATTGTTGTTGCCTAGTTTGCCATTGTTGTTCTTATTTCCGTTAGTAGTGTACAATTGGGCGGGAAAATTTATTTTTAATGACTATTATACTTAGCTTCTTAATCCCCCTTTATACTCCTTATTATTATCACAAACACATTCATTACTCACAAAAACCCTAAAGAATCACAAAGCTTCTACAACACTCTTATATTTCACCTTCAACAAATTTCATCCTTAATTCATTAACATCCAACAAAACCCGTCCTTACTTCATCTTCATTATTTTGATTGTAATCAAATTACTCTCTTCCTTGTTCTTGATTATTCGATTATTTTGATTATAATCAAATTACTCTCTTCCTTTTTATGTTGTAAATTTGGGGATGCATATGCTCTAGTTTTTGGAAGGATGAATCATGTAATTTCCTGGTGGCATATGATGTGTTGTAATTATTTTGGATTGTTGAACTAGTGACATGAATGAACCTTGAATGGAGTTGTTCTGAATGTGTATTATAGTGAAAAAAAGATGATGAGTAGATGTTGAATGAGAAAATGGTATATTACAAACCTCGGGGGTATTTGGTGCAAAATCCATTTTTTCCCCGCCAAATAAAGTATATATTTGCCTTAATCTAACACCGTTAGTCTTAATTTAACGCACATAGCACAGTAAGGGTACCATTGACACACATAACGAACCCCAGGGGTACCATTGACACATATTAAAAAGAGGGGTATCATGGACAAAGTGACAAACCACAGGGGTACCATGGGAAATATCCGTTAAATTAATTACACATCTAAAAAAATGAAGACAATAATAATAATAACAATAATCGTGACAAAACGCTAATAAATGTAGCAATATTCGTGGCAAAATACTAATAATCTGCGGCAAATCTTTAGTAACTAATAAAAAACTCTTTTTCTTACGAGTCCTTTTAGTCATCATGGCTCAGTGCGACCGCAAATCCGGGCAACGTGACACTATAGCTAACCCCGTGAATTTCACGGGTAATATAACTAGTTTAAGATAATAAATCTTATCCAACATCTTTGTTTCTACATATTTCTTCCATATTTGGTGAAGATGAAAAAAATATTTCATTAAGAAATATTTGACTTCTCATGTAATTGGTAACATTATATCATTTTCTGGCAACATTTGCTATACATATTCATCAAACCAAGAAACTCATTTTTTTTCGCAAAATGTTACCATTGTTACACAAGAAACAATACTCAATAAATAAACAAAATCAAAACCTCAAAACACATATTTTTAAGTTTCATTCAAAAGTAAATGACTCTTTGAGATGCTAGCCCACCAGGAACCAGGAGTTGAGCAGTGACAGACCAGACCAACTACAGTCACTGCTCAAGTCCTGGTTTCTGGTGGACTACCATCTCAAAGAGTAATACAAAACAAGAGTTCAGATTAACCAACTACAGTACTCAGTAGTAATACTAGATTAACAAATACTCATTATTACATGAACTGCTGGTCTGTCACTGCTCAACTCCTGGTTCCTCGTCGAGAAATTCTGCAGGTGCTACTTGGTACAATTCAAGGCCATCACCAGGTTCCTGGTGAAGAAATTCTGCTGGTCTGTCACTGCTCAACTCCTGGTTCTTGGTTCAGATCCATCGATTAACTAACTGGCCCGATTAAATTGATGGCCAGATAATTATAATGCTTAATTTTGATCAAAATAAAAGTGATTTTGTGTTTCTTTTAGATACGTTTGACTTAATAATGATCTAATTAAGCCAAATCTTAGGTTAAAAACTAAATTTAATGGTCAAAAATTGCCATGCGATTAATTAACCGGACCCGATAATGACCCAACCCAAAGTTGACGCGACCCGATCCCATACATTATTTGGCCCGAAATGATCCGACCCGATACATCACTTGACCCGAAATGACCCAACCCGATAAAGACTCGACCCGAAAGGGTATGCTAACCCAGCTTGACCCAAACCCGATATGACCTGACCCGACCCGACCCAGACCCGACTAACTCGATTGCCACCTCTAAATAAAATTAGTCATTTGTTATTTCTTGATTTGCCACACAACCATTTAGCTTTTGAGAAGTTTGCACGAGTGATTTAAGTATCACAAAGAGGGTCATGAGGCGTGGGAAAAACCATATCGCTATATGAGAACCGTGATGCCTTGAAGACCATATCGCTATATGAGAACCGTGATGCCTTGAAGAATTACCTGTGTACCACGGTGTTTGAATGACTATGTATTTGACCACTTGTGTATTTATGTTGAGCTTACTACTACCATTGTTGTTAAACTCCCGATCCGGATCGTAGGGTTTTACGATTCTACGATCCAAAAAGCGGTGACCGATCCGGATCTTAGGTAGGATCTTAATTTGGTAGGATCTTACGATTCAACTCGTGTCAAATTTTTTTAAAGTATAATCTTAACCCGATCCTACGATCCTACGATTATACGACCCGATCCTACATTATTAGCGTTTCAATTTTTTCATTTACTAAAATTTTATATACCACTTTTAAGATAGAAATCTATTATAAACGAGAATAATTAGTAGGCGCAAGCTAAGATAATAGTGTTTTGAGACTTAATCACGAGATTTTAACATATTCTGGTAACACAATTATGTATTTTAGTTAATTTGTAGGATCTTACGATTCTACGATCCGATCCTACCGATTCGATCCTAGGGAGCTCGTCGATCCAAAGTAGGATCCTGATCCTAACAACATTGACTACTACTATTCAACAACCTTGGTACAAATCTTAGTCAGGCTTGGTGTACAGAACTTAGACAGGATTTGAAACTATTTTATAGTCAAATTTGAGTCAATGGTCAAATGAGTTTTAGAATTAGATGGACTATCGCGTAGACTTGACAAAATTTACTTGAACCCCGGCCCGAATGTTTATTGTTACACCGTGATTTTATTCATAAATAACTTAATAATAGTTGCCCGAAAATGACATGAATCTAACCCCACCCAACTCCAAACCTGACCTGATTAACCCGTTTGCCAGATTTGCGTAGTCGTCTAGTGAATCAGAATGGATTAGTCTTATCTACAAGACAACCAACTCATGTTAGACATTACCCAATTTCTCATTGAAGACGGGTACTATCCGTCACAAGCTGAAGACGGGTCATACTCCTCTTATAACGTGCAAGTACCAATATCCATATGATGCTCCATTTCCACCCCACTTGCCCTCTTACCTGCTTTATTGTGAGAGGAACATGACCCATTTTCAGCTTGTGACGGATAGTGTCCGTCATAAGCATGACACATTGAATTGTAGGCATTATTACCGATAAGGTTAACCAAACTTGAAAAAATTATACTCCTACTTTATAGGAATGGCTTATAATTGTATGCACCCAACAATCAAACTGCTAATACTTTAAAGTGAAAGATAATCTAGAACACCACCACAACTACAAGTAAAAAGTTGGTAAGACCATCCCTAAGCAGAAAGTCACTTTAATCGGGTCACCAAATTTTTTCCTCGTAATCACACCTTATTAATCTTGACCCACTTTCACCCTCTCAAGCAGAACGTCACGACCTAGGTCACCTACCTAATCATTTTCTACTTTCCAACATTTCCAATCATTTCCCACCTTCTCTGCCCCACCAAAACTTCTCTCATATTTTTTCAATTACTATTAAATTTATATAAATTAATTTTAGTTTTAAACTTCTATAAATATTTTAATTTTAATCCCGATATTAGATAAAGATAATAATTTAATGTAACGGTCGTATTTTAAATCGAACCCATAATATAGCTAAAAAATATTAAACAAAACAAAAAAAAAGAAAAATAAATAAATAAATAAATACATAAACCAAGGTGTACACGTTCCCAACCCAAATCAATTTCTATCCTATTTCCCCCTTTCCCACATCACAAATGCAACCCAAATCAATTTCTAATCCTATTTGCCCAAATTAATTCATCTCCTTCATTTTATTTACCCAGATCATCCCAAAGTCCTCATTTTTTTCCCAAACTTCAATAATTAACTCATTCCTTCCATCATCATCATCATTATCACATTCCATCTATTAATTACCAGATCCCAAATCAATCCCAACTCAAATCATCGATCTTCATCATCACCACCAAAATCATCGATCGACTATCACTATCACTAGATCGAGATGGATTTTTACATGATGATCAACATAATCGAAGATGGTCACTACCAACATCGTTCGATCTTTTATTTTGATAGTGCATCACCAACATCGATCTTCAGTGCATTACCATCAACGCCATCATCGAGGATCACCATCACTAGATCGTCACTACCATCATGTTCGATCTTTTATTTTGCAAATTTGTTAAGTCTCTGATTTTAATTTTGTTGCTAATTTCGAAGTAGGTCAAAATATATCAAAATTTAGTTCATTTTGTAAACAATTAAATAATAAAACTCTTTTTTATATGCTCATATTTTTTTTTAATTTCAATTTAAGATGTAATTTTGATTCCATTTATTAGTTCTTCTCTCTTCTTTTATTTTCTGCAGAAATGGCAGAGGGGCTGACATTTTGTTTGCAAAAGGTTTTGCTTGTGACGGGGCGAATGATAGCGTTTAGGTGGGAAACGAGTGGGCATTTGACCGGATGTGTAGCGTTTGACCAAGGATTTCCTGATTAAATAATGGGACGGTCCCTAGGTTGCTTTTAAACAACAAAAGGTAATCCCTCTCTCCACATATCTCATTCATTTCTCCGGCTCCACAAAAATAATCCTCTCTCTTCACTTCGTAAACATCGACATCAAAATAATCTCATTCTCTCTCATAAAACCCTAAAAAATCCCCATAAAACCCTAAGAAATACCATCAAACTACTCTGGAATGGCTCCAAAACGCCAACCGATCAAGAAGACTGTAGATGAAGATTCGAAAGGACAAGGTATTTCGACGGATTTTGTTGGTTTTGTTTATATTTCAACGGATTTTGTTGGCTTTGTTGTTTATATTGTTGTTTAAGATGTTTATGTTGTTTTTGTATTCTTTTATTTTTATTGATGATGTTTTTAATTTTATTGTTTATATTTGGTCAGATCTGGTGGTTGAATGGTACATGCAAACCTATTTTTGGGTGTTTGAATGTTTTTGATTTTATTTTTTTTATTGTTTATTGTTTTTAGTTCACAATCCGACTTAAAATGAGAACACTCTTATTAGCAATTTTTCTTGTTGTGTTTTTTGCTTAAAATGGTACCACGTTTTGTAATCAGGTAATATCTCCAGATTTTAAGATCAAAACAATAGCACCCAACTCAAGATCATGCGTTGGATAGTTCTCCTCATACGGTTTCAACTGCCTCGAAGCATCAGCAATCACCTTTCCATTTTGCATCAAAACACAACCTAAGCCCTTCTTCGAAACATCTGTGTAAATTTCATAATTCTCATTCCCTTCTAGCAATGCTAAGACAAGAGCTGTAGTCAAACGTTCCTTTAAGGTTTGAAACGCCGTATCACAACTCTCATCCCAGCAAAATCTCGTATCTT
The DNA here is from genome assembly GCA_018983105.1 of Silene uniflora. Lineage (NCBI taxonomy): Eukaryota > Viridiplantae > Streptophyta > Magnoliopsida > Caryophyllales > Caryophyllaceae > Silene > Silene uniflora. The sequence continues at coordinate 9,372 of JAGPOY010002237.1, read as the reverse complement.
TCCTCATCAGTGCTGTCAAAGGTCTCGCGATCGCCGAAAAATCTTTTACAAATCTCCGATAATAACCTGCCAAACCCAAGAAACTCCGAATTTCTGCCACATTTTTCGGTGCTTCCCAGTTCAACACTGCCGAAATCTTACTTGGATCAACCGAAACACCATCCTTTGAAATAATGTGTCCGAGAAAATCCACCATGTCAAGCCAAAACTCGCACTTGCTCAATTTAGCATAAAGATTGTTGTCGCGCAGCTTTTGCATGCAACACTAACTTCAAATACTCTGCAAGCTACCTTAGTCTTAGAATAGACCAAAATGTCATCGATGAACACCACGACAAATTGATTTAAGAATTCACTGAAAATCCGGTTCAACAAGTCCATAAACACTGCCGGTGCATTAGTCAACCCGAAAGACATCACCACATACTCGTAATGACCATATCTCGATCTAAAAGCTGTCTTAGGTATATCGCTGTTGGACCATATAAGATATATGTTGAGTTTGGATAAGTGACAAGTATATATATGGTAATGCTACGTATGCTCGTAATTGTTTGTTAAGTTGTCTTATAGTATTTCATGAACATCAAGTAAAGTTATAGCTTTGCTAGCTATAACATTGACAAGACTATCAAAGACTTACAAGCATATACAAAGCAAGCATTGACGATTTGTGAGATATCTTTCAAGCATCTTTCAGAAGTGATGATATAGGAAACTTGAGCTATATCATTGAAGAAGTTCTTAAAGCGTCATTGTGACCGTAACAAAGTTTCAAGTTGACGATCACTCAAGTGAAGACTTGATCAAGTCTATAAACAAGCTCCAAGATGAAGAGCTTATGATCACGATGAAGATGGCCTACTACTGAAGATCTCCAGGAAGATTAGATAGTACTTAGTGTCCATCAAGCAACGGTACTTAGAGAAGCAATATTGGAAAGTTAGAGTTATAGCTATTACGCATATAATCTTAACTTGACAAGCTTGAAGTTATAGCTTGCCTTGCTATAACTTTGGGTGGAATTTTAATAGCACAATTTTAATTCTTTAAAATCATTTTTCACGGATAAAATTCTTAAATATATTTTCAGAAAACATTTGTACATATGATAGAGATGAAAATATGGGTCACTTAAATGAATTGTTTACGTATCCTTATTGATTGGTAAAACGGCTTGTGAGTCGTCATGCTACCTAGGGTTTACAAAAGCTATTTGACCTAATCCATTATTCGGGCCAAGGAATAAACAGACCTAGGGATGCGCGCCACCCATCTAGGGTTTCGGCCTCTTAGGGTTTCGTGCCATACGAACCGTTTGTATCCTTACGCAAGTAAACTATTGATTCTATAATATTCTCACAAGATAAACTGTTATCTTGTAAATATTAATAGATAGATTTATTTACTTAACCGAATTATCTTATGATTAAATTAAGTAAAGAAAAGATATTGTTTTATCTTGTTTACTTAATTAAATATTATATGGATTAAATTTAATGGGAAGATAAGATTCATTTCTTGTAGATGAATCTACCTCCCCACGGCACTTAGGGTTTCGCTCGACCCAAACCCTAGTCATTTATCTTGGTTGCACTTTCACTGTTGAAGACATCGCTAGAAAAGTGCTTAGGAGCTTAACCAAGAAATGGAGACCTAAAGTCACAGTTATGGAAGAAGTTATAGAGATCTCACTTCTCTACCTTACGCAGAACTTATTGGTGCATTAATGGCTCATAAGCTCGTCCTAGAGGACGATGAGGCCGAAGCTAGCAATACCAAAACTATGCTCTTAAAGCATCTGCTAAGGAAGAGACTGATGACGATATAGAAGATGAAACGGTCTTGTTTAATTTGCAAAACGTTTCAATAGAAGAATTTTCAGAAACAAACAAACTAAATCTCTCAACAACAACAACAACAACAAATCCAGTAACAAAGCATCTGACTCCAAAAATCCATTCTCTAATAGAGGATGCTTTAAATGTGGAGAAGCTGGACATAGAATTAAGGATTGTCCGATATGGGAGAAAATCAATGACAAAGCAAAACGCGAGAAAACAAAGAAGGAATACAAGCAAGTTATGATCGCGTCTTGCTGGAGAGATCTCGAAGAAGATGATGATGAATCTGAAGAAGAAGAAGACGTTGCAAACCTTTGCTTAAGCAACGTGAGTCTAGATCTAATGACCGATAATGACACACGAAGTGTTGACTCCTATTGCTGCTTCTTAGGAGATTCAGATTCAGACGAAGAAGAAGAGGTTAGCTATCTTGAACTTAAGAAACAAGTTAAGAACCTTTTTAAGAGCGCTTTAATAGAATATTTTGAGCAATCTCTTGATAAGTGTCATGAACAAGAACTCGAGTTGAAGGATTTGAAAGAGCAAATTCTCGACATTGCTGACGAGAATCATAACTTTAAGTTTAGTGCAAAGAAACTCAAATCTAAAGTTATAGCTGAAGCGGCCATAACTTTAGAAAAGGCAAATGTTGAGAAAAAGAGTCTTGAGTCTAAAGTTATAGCTAATGATGCTATAACCTCAGATCTGAAACTCAATATTAAGCATCTTCAAGCCAAGGTTACAGCTAGTGAAGCTAGAACCTTAGAATTGAAGAAGGCCAAAGAGATTCTTGAGTCCAAGGCTGCCGCCAAGGACGTTGCTATTTTAGACCGAAAGAAAGAAATTGATTCTCTGAAACAACAATTAAAAGAATCTAAAGGTACACTTTCTAATATTGAGAAATCAAATTTAGAAAAGGTACAAGCTCTTGAAAAACAAATACAAGAAATTCATGACAATTATAAAGAGAATAATTCCTCTAAAGACTTGGTTGTTGATCATTCCAATTGTCTTAAAAAAATCCAATCTTTAAAGGAATTGCTCTTACATGCTAGAAAAGTTCATGGTAAGTGGGAAGGTAGCACTCAAGTCCTAAACTTCTTAACTGAGCAATCAGATAATAATATGAAGATGGGTTTAGGATATGAATGCTAGTCGTAGAGATCACGCTAAATGCAAATCTACTCCCTCTGAACAAGACTTCAGAAAGAGAAAATACACAAATCTTCCAGAATACTTGATTTGCAATTACTGTGGTCATACGGGTCATGAACGTGTCAATTGTGTCAGATATTATAATGACTTAAGAAAAGGCACGACCTTTCACAAAAGCAACACAATCATAGTTGACGATGACTCTTCACCATCTAGGTCCAACGATGAACCTGAGCCTAGTAATGAACCTAGTAGGAATGAAGAGAGGAACAACAAGTTTCAATGGTTCTATGATATGAGCTTCGATTTCAAAAAGGCTAATGAATCAAAACAGGCACCCAAGCCTAAAGAGTCTTTTAAGACTAAGGCTCCCCCTAGCCAACCCATGAAACCACGAAACACAAGACCTAAAGATCAACCTAGGTCAATCCCAAGACAGACCCATTCTCTACCTAAACGAAAAATCATAAGACAAGTATGGGTTAGAAAAGATTTAGTGCATAGAGTAACTAACGTTAAAGAACCCAACTTAGCTTGGGTACCTAAAAGTTGCATTTAATTGTCTTGCAGGTTGTGGTGAAAGAAAATAATCAATGGTACCTTGATAGCGGATGTTCAAGGCACATGACTGGTAATGTAAATTTCTTTCTTTCACTTGATCCATTTGACGGAGGTAAGGTAACCTTCGGTGATAACAAGAAAGGTAAGATAATTGGTGTCGGCAAGGTAGGTATGTCATCCTCACATGCTATAGACGAAGTATATCTTGTTAGTGGTCTCAAGCACAATTTATTGAGTATTTCTCAATTATGCGACAAAGGTAATAAAGTTGTTTTTCATTCAAATTGTTGTCGAATAATAATTGAAGGAACAAGTAATGTTGTGTTGGAGGATGTGTCCTCGACAATATTGCGATCACAGTAATTTTAAATTACGTACTTTAAATCTCATGTTAAGAATACAAAATTGGGAAAGTTACTCCTAGTCAACTGGTCGACATTTGTCAGTAATGATTGGCTAACTAGAGTTTGACATTACTGTCATATGATGGTGTTTAGACCGGTTGATCCCTTTAAGGTCATATCTCAAGGGAATTCGATTTTAATTGATTATTTAATTAATCGTATGGGATACGGATTAATTAATACCTTATTACGGGAGTTGATTTTACGAGTGAATTGATGGTCTTATTGTAATTTGATTAAATAAGATTTCGTCTAAGTAATTAAATCGTTTTATTACTTAAAAATTGTTTATTGTTTACGAAACAATCGAGACATGGATAAACGGTTCGATATAATTACGAGTTGTCGTGATTTATATTACAATGATATATTTTATAAGATAGTAATTGTGATATTACTAGTGAAATTATTTAATTATTTCATTGTTATACATTATGAATTTTTATGAAGATAAAAATTGCATAATATGTCAAATACATATCTAATGTGTGACATTGTAATATTGTACATTTGACAAACTTAAAATGGAGTCCATTTTAAGCTCATAAACCGTGTAATAGAGGGAGCAATATGGTGGTTGATGTGGTTAATATGTGGGCATGCTTAATGATGATTAAGAAACATAATCATATGCATTCTCTACCCAAGAAATCTTGTGAAGGTAAATTAGGAGGAAATAGAAGCACCCATAGGGCACTCTACTCCATGCCCCAACCGTGCACTCCCTTGTCTATATGAGAAATTGTTTTCTCAATTTTTCATTATTCATTCATGCAAATTCACTCATCTCTCTAGGTTTTTCATACAAAAAATTCTAGAGAATTAAAATAGCAATTCCTCACTAAAATTGTTTGATTACTAGTAGTAGTAATATTTTTAGTAGAATAATAATGAATCCGTTTTTAAAATAATACTCAAAAATAGAATTTTTATCGTTTTGAGTCGGTTTTGAAGACAATTGTCAAAATGGTGTCCACGTAGGCTCGGGATGGCGGAACTTGAAAATTGGGAAAAACCCGCCAAGACGAATGGCGTGTCTTATTAAATAAACACGCTACCCTACCTGGCGTGTCTATTCAGAGTACTTAAATGCACTGTACGTCTCTACCGCCTTCCCTCTTCCTTATTCTCCCAATCTCATATCCCTTTTCTTTATCCTCCCACCTCCAACTTGCTGCATCATGACCCACAACAATCAAGCCCCATCATTCATCTCCGATCCTAATCACCATGATTTTATCTTCAAACGCCATATGAATATGAAAAAAAATGTCTGGTCAATTAATTTGAATAAACATCCAAATATTAAGTATTTGATTTGATTGGCATTTTTGACAACATGAGAAAATGGAAATGTTTGGAGGTTGAATCTGGGCGTTTTCTTACTACTCTCGTCTTGGTCATTGCTCGAACTTCGTTTCGATGGGTGGGACCGAGGTGAGCAGCTATGGTGATGCTAATTAACTCGGTTCCGATTCCGACGAGCTTGTTTTGAGGTTGAATCTGGGCTCATCGTAATTGAGCAGCGGCGTCGGGTTTTGATTTTAACTTTTAAGTAGCGGAGTAAGGGAGAGCAGTGGCGGTGTTTGTGATCCGTTGGTGGTGGCCGAGTCCGAGCCATAATGACTCGATGGAATCGAATCATGGTGGCTGGGGTGTGACGGAGGTGATAAGTCATTGATGTGGGTGTTGAAGATCATTTAGTAATTGTGATAAGATGGTGATTTGGAAATGGCAGGGAGTTCATGGCGTTGACTTTGGTTACTAAATACAGTAGCTCAAACTCTTGATTTGGCATAAGGCATAACCCGCCAGGAATAGTGGCGTATTTATTGAGGAAGACACGCCATTCGTCTTGGCGTGTTTATCCCAATTTTCAGGTTCCGCCACCCGAGCCTACGTGGACACCATTTTGACAATTGTCTTCAAAACCGACCCAAAACGACAAAAATTCTATTTTTGAGTATTATTTTAAAAACGGATTCAATAATAATAAGGTTAACTCTTAATTGTTTCTAGTAACAAAACAATTTCGGGTATTGAAGTCGAATCCTTGATACGTACCTTTGGGCATTGATCTCATTATAGATCGAATAGAGGAGCAAGGAACTAAATCGGAATATCTTACGAAGACTAACATTGGAAGGTGTCCAAGTTAGTATAATCCGTTTTTCGACGATTGTAAGAACCCGATTCTTCTCTTATGTTTATTATTGCATGCATAAGATCTAAAATTTATGAGTATAAATTTAAACACTTATATGTGATATAAGTATGAGTCGAAATGTGATTTCTAACATGTTGTGCTTGAAGGACAGCGTCAAAGGAATATCTATATGATTGATTTGAATAATATTCCTACTAACTCGTTTACATGCATGAAAGCTACGTTAGATGATCCTTGTCTTTGGCACAAAAGGTTTGCTCACATAAGTCCAATCATCTTGAGCAAGTTGAAGAAATGGGATTTGGTTGAAGGACTTCCTGCAATCAAATTCAATCAAGAAACCCTATGCGATTCATGTGCTCGTTGCAAACATGTAAGATCTTCATTCAAACCTAAGAGAGTAGTAAGCACCAATGAACCTCTAGAACTCGTACACATGGATCTATGTGGCCCAATGAAGGTTAGAAGTAGAGGCGGATCCAGGTATGTCTTTGTTCTAGTCGATGACTACTCCAGGTATGTATGGCCTATTTTTCTCAATTCAAAAGCTGAGACTTTCGAGGAATTTGCAGTCCTAATGAAATTGCCCAAAATAAGTATAAATCAAAATTAATTTCTATTCGTACGGATCACGGCACCGAATTTGATAACCAAGCATTTATAGAATATTGTAGGGAGAATGGTGTTGGGCATAACTTCTCAGCACCACGAACCCCACAACAAAATGGTGTTGTTGAACGTATGAATAGAACACTAGAGGATATGGCACGCACCATGCTACTATGTAGTGGGCTACCTCGTAATTTTTGGGCAGAAGCCATTAGTACTGCATGCTATGTTCATAATCGAGCTTTGATTAGACCTATTATCAAGAAGACTCCTTATGAGCTTCTTAGAGGACGAAAACCTAACATAGCACATCTATGTTGCTTCTGGAGCAAATATTTTGTCCACAATAATGGCAAAAATAGATTAAGCAAATTCGATCCCAGAAGCGACGAAGCTGTGTTTGTTGGTTATTCTAATCATAGTAATTAAGGCATATAAGGTTTTCAATAAGAGAGCCTTATGCATAGAAGAAAGTATTCATGTTGTCTTTGATGAGAATAATACGTTTGATAAAGCTGAACAGAATGAAGAAGAAGATTTGAACGATCCAGATTTTAGATTATCAAGGAATGATCCTCCAGAATTGGATGAAGAATAAAAAGAAATTGAAGGCACCAATGATGAACAAGAGAACCCTTCAAATGATAAAGGAAAGAGAGCTGAAGTTATAGCTAATGATGTTATAACTTCCTCTCAATCTAAGGTAATGGACAATGAAGTTATACCTAATGAAGCTATAACATCAACTCCAAACCAAGGGAAAAAGTCTAAAGTTACACCTGATCAAGTCATAACTCCAGGACTAGATTCAGGGGGAACTTCCCTTGGGCCGCAATCATTTGAAGAAAGTGACTCTAGTTCAGAAGAAGATGTGCCTCTAAAATCTAAGAAATGGAGATATAAGGATTCTCATCCAATGGAGACTATTCTTGGGAATCTAAATGAAGGAGTTAAGACTCGTAGAAAGTTGAACAATTTCTGCTCTTTCTACTCATTCTTGTCTGCAATTTAGCCAACCAATATTAAGGAAGCACTTGCTGAATCAGACCGGATAGTCGCTATGCAAGAAGAGCTTCAACAGTTCGAACGGAACAAAGTTTGGCACTTAGTTTCAAGACCTAAAGATCGGGCTGTGATTGGTACAAGATGGGTTTTTAGGAACAAGCTGGACGATACGGGAGTTATTGTACGCAACAAGGCAAGATTGGTTGTCCCGCAAGAAGGAATTGATTACGATGAAACCTTCGCTCCCGTAGCCAGGCTTGAGGCTATAAGGCTTTTAATCGCCTTTGCTGCTCATAAAGGAATTAAACTGTATCAAATGGACGTTAAGACTGCATTTCTTAATGGTTATTTGAATGAAGAGGTTTTTGTTGAGCAACCTCCAGGTTTTCTTGATAGCAAGTTTCAAAACCACGTTTTCAAATTGGATAAAGCTTTATATGGTTTGAAACAGGCACCAAGGTCTTGGTACGACAGATTATCAAAATATCTTCTTGAAAGTGGTTTTAAAAAAGGATTTGTCGACAAAACCTTGTTCTTGAAATCTGAAGATTCCGATTTATTAGTTGTACAAATTTACGTTGATGATATTATTTTTGGTTCAACTAATAATCGTTTGTGTAAGTATTTTTCAGAGTTGATGACCTTAGAATTCGAAATGAGCATGATGGGAGAACTCAAATTCTTCCTTGGATTACAGATTCAACAAACAAATGAAGGCATCATGATTCACCAACAAAAATACATCAAAGAGCTACTCAGAAAATTCGGTATGGAAAATTCTACTTCTAAGCCAACTCCTATGATTGCTAATAAGACGTTGACTAAAGATGAAGATGGTAAGTCTGTCGATGAGACAACTTACAGAGGTATGATTGACCAGATATTATGTTTAGTGTATACGTATGTGCTCGTTTTCAATCGTGCCCTAAAGAATCGCATATGTTGGCAGTTAAGAGAATTTTGAAGTATTTAGTTGGTACATCTAAATTATATTTATGGTATCCTATGGAGTGTAATTTCGATCTCATAGGGTATTCAGATGCAGATTATGCAGGTTGTTCACTTGATAGAAAAAAGTACTTCCGGCATTGTTACGTTTGTTGGACCTTGCATTATTACATGGGGGTCTAAAAAGCAAAATTCAGTCGCCTTGTCTACTGCTGAAGCCGAATACATCGCTACAGGTTTGGTATGTTCTCAATTATTATGGCTTAAGCAACAATTATGTGATTATGGTATTACTATTGGTTGCATTCCTATTCTATGTGATAATACGAGTGCGATAATAATATCTAAAAACCCTGCGCAGCACTCGAGGACCAAACACATAGACATTAGACACCATTTTCTACGGGATCATGTAGATAAGGGCAACATTCGACTTGACTTTTGTAGTACGGAAAAACAATGGGCTGACATTTTTACCAAAGCGTTAGCCAGAGAACGGTTTGAGATATTACGATTGGAAATTGGTTTAATTGGTGGCAGTTAAACTTGTCACAAATATTTATTTCCTTTTATGACTGGCTAGAAATAGACGAGATTATATGACTGTGTCCGTATTTGTCGTTGCATATTTATTTATGTTTAAATACTTATTATTTTACGAAAATATCTGTATTTGCTA
>JAGPOY010002236.1:0-15238 GCA_018983105.1 Silene uniflora | reverse complement strand
AATTAATCATGTCAATCCATGCAAAACCTCATGCTTAGTCCATTTCTTCCATGCTTAGCCCATCTTGAAGCTTGCTCTTAGTCTTGTATACAAATTAGCTCATTTTGTAGTAATTTAGCTCATAAAACCAAATGTACCTACAAAACATGTCAATTTCCACAAAGAAGACTAAAAGTACAATTGTTAGCTCAAAACACTAAGATAAGTGCTAAAAGACATGTAAAACGAAACTAACAAAAGGAGTTAAAGTATACAAATTATGCACTTATCATCAAGCTTATCTATGGTCTGGCAGTGATGAGCACCATAGAGCACCTGCTGTAGCATGGGATAAATGTTGTTTACCTAAAGCTAATGGTGGTCTGGGGCTTAGGAATTGTCATCTATGGAATGTAGCTATTCTTGGGAAGTACATTTGGTGGGTGGCTAATAAGAAATATTGTATGTGGGTTAAGTGGGTGCACCATGTGTATATAAAACAGCAACAATGGAAGTTTTATTCTCCTACTATTAGCTCTAGTTGGACATGGAGGCAGATATGTAAGGTTAAGGAGTTAGTGCAGGCTGGTTTTGATAACAATAACTGGCTGCAAAGGCCCTATTCTGCAACAGAGGTTTATCAGTGGTTGAATGGAGAGCATTTGAAGGTAGGATGGCAGCATTTGTCTGGAACAGATTCTGTATTCCAAGGGTCAGTTTCATCAATTGGCTCTATATCCAGGGCAGGTTATTCACAAAAGACAGAATGAGCAGGTTTGGTATAGTGAATGATGGCATCTGTAGTTTGTGTGGAATTATGCAGGAAAGTACAGTACACCTCTTTTTTGAGTGCAGTTTTAGTCAGATTTGTTGGGGGCTCCTACAACAGTGGCTTGGAGTTACTTGGCAGAATGAGATAGTTACTAGATGCTTGGCTTGGAGGTGCAAATCATTACTGAAAAAGAAGATCATAATGGCCAGCATTACTAGTATGATTTACTATATATGGGTAGCTAGAAATCAGAGTCATTTTGAGGCTATGGTACAGCATCCTAAGAGAATAGTGAAGAGGATTCAGGATGATCTAAAAGCTAGATTAACAGCTCTTAATATTGCTAGGATTAACTCTAGAGAATTATGTTGGGTTCAACAAATGCAATTGATGTAAAGCAAGAGTAGAAGTGAAAGTACTTGTATGTTTGTATGGTGTATGTCTTTATGAGGTTTAATGAGAAATTATTCACATTTCACCAAAAAAGACATTACCAGCATTTTATTCTAATTGTATTACTGTCCTTTGGACCAGGTACCGCATTGAGTTAATAGTGGATGCCGCTAATTCTACCACATGTTTCGTATTATTTGACAAAGAAGCTAAGAAGATTATTGGGCAAGATGCACAGACCTTATTCGATTCGCATCCAACTGAAGATGAGGATGATGAAGACTATAATCACATCCCAGATCTCCTGTACAACACCTTCATTGGAAAGGAATTCTGCTTCAAGATAAAGGCAGCGAATTACAATCACAGTGCTAAAGGGAGAAAGAGCTTCAACATCATTGACATCTCAGAGAAGTGCAGCATTAAGGTAAATACTGCATATAAATTATCTTGAATGACCACTTAACAACACGAGTTTATTAAAGATATGTCCTTTGAATACAGGATGCCAAAGGACAGACTACCCAATCAAAACGTCCAAGACAATTGCAAATTCTGGGTGAATCAGATGACGAAGGTTCGTGCAGCACAAGTAACAAGAAAACGCGACATGAGGATGATGACTTAATAGATCTCAATGAAGACTGATGATTCAACAACACTACTTAATAGCTTATCAGATTTTGATAATATTATTTACTATTATTATTATATAGATTATTAATCGATATTATTATTATTATTATTATTATTATTATTATTATTATTATTATTAGGCCGATTTGCAAACTACTACCTATTATAGTCAGAATTTTTCAAAATACTACCTATTATATTTTTTTATTCAAATTACTACCTACAAAGTAACAACTTTTTCCAAGTTACTACTTAATCACTAGATTTAGAATTTAATTAATATTGTTAAATGAATTTATTAGTATGGTAATCCTAATCCATTTTTAATATTCCTTATCCATCATCTTGATTTACCCATCACCACCATCAACATCCACCCCTCTCAACAACCACCACCACCACTAATAATCACCACCTTCATCACCCACCACAATTTATCTCACTCTAGGCTAGGTGACCACTATTACACTACGACCACCATCAACTTCCACGATTATCGCCACACCTCCCGGAAACCCTTCACCACCATAACCTCACCAATATCATTGCGAAATCACACTCCTTATATCTAAGGTTTTCGGTTGGTGGGGACTTGAGGTGGTTGTGGTGGGTTAAAGGTGGGACTTGGGCGGCATTATTGGTGGTGGATGCGGATTAGGGTGTGGTTGGATTAGGTGGTGGGTATGGCAAACATCAAAAATAGTGGGACTATGATAACTTTGTGGTGGCCATAAAAGGTGAGGAAGATAGTATTAAGTTGGTGTTTAAAGAGGGTAAATTTGGGTAATCACATTATAATTTTATAATTTGAGTTTTGGATTATTTTTTACCCCAATTAAGACCTAATTTAGGTATAAGGTAGCAATTTAGGAAGATTAGTAATTTTGTAGGTAGTAATTTAAACAAATGAGTATAATATGTAGTATGATAAAAAATCTTGATTATAATAGGTAGTATTTTGCAATTTATCCTTATTATTATTATTATTATTATTATTTACTGCTTTCAATTCCTAGAAACTATTTACTCTCATTTTCCTGGCCGATAATTGATGCTTTTTCAATAAATAATACATACATCAACTTTGATTAATAAAGATTAAACACCAATTTTTATTTCTATATCGATAAGTCTTGAGCTCTTATCATTAGCGGGAAGATGACAACCCTAAATATCGACAGAATTGTAACTGACATTAAGGAGATGAACGAAAGCTGTATATTTCAATAATGTTAAATCAGTCAAGCAACATACCTCATGACCACTTAGCAATAGTCTCCTGGCCACTCAGGTGTCCCCCCAAGGAATGCTGACCCTTCATGACACTTGAGCAACAGATTACAAGCAGCACCTCATAGATTTATTTACTTATAAATGTCATTTGAATTTGAACACAATTGCAAAATGGATGATCAGCGATTCAGCAGTAAAGAATATACAACAATCATGTTCAAACGAAATGGTTTTGCGAAGCTCAATAGTTTCAATGACAGTATGGAAAATTTCTGACAGACTGGCCAATACAGCTGCCGTGTTACACTTATTATCAGAAATATAAAGGCCCTAAAATTTACAGCACCTCAAACACATTGCTAAAGGTTTATTAGCGATTTAATATCAGCGAGCAAATTTACTGTCAAACTGGAAGTTGAAGCTGCCATGTTACGGATAGAGTCAGAGCTACAGAGGCGCATGTCCTATTTTCAAGAGAACAACCAGCCTGCATAGTGGTTGAGAAATAAATAAATTAACACCACAAAACTGGCAAATATGAGTTAACATCCGTTATATCATAAAATCCCTATGTTTATTGAACTCCGTGAGAAGAAAGTTTTGCACTTTGACGTAATAATTTTGCATCTTCTGGAGGTTAGGTTTGACTGAGCAGTTAAAGATTAATCTTTTATTCATATGACACCTGATAGTTACCCCAACCGGTTAGAGTTAAAACAAAAATCGATATCATGGTTGAAACGTACAACTTAATAGATATGGAAATTAGTAATACTATATGAAGAGCAATTTGCAAATTAGGAATACCATACAAAGAATTATAGAAAAGGTATTAACCTCTTTGGAAACACATATCTCCTATATTCCTATCTATACATATTAGAAATATACCATATGAAGAGCATTTTGCAAATTAGGAATACCATACAAAGAATTATAGGAAAGGTATTAGCCTTATTGGAAACACATATATTCTATATTCCTATTTATACATATGTGTTCCCCGCGTACACATTCACATAATTATACACCCAACTTCAAAAGAGTTAATTGTTTCCCATGAAAGGAGTGTACTAACGACAATGGAAGCTCAGGGCAAAAGGCAAAAGCGTAAGAGAGTTATATCAGAGCGCAGGAGGAAGAGGCAAAGAGTAGGAGGCCATTGTGACGAACAGTTAGAGACTGACCACCAAAAACATTCAGGTAACTTTCTCAGCTCCCCTGCTTTAAAAGATATAGGGTCGTTAGCAACAATCCTCCTGAACTGAATATTGTTTACATTATGTATATTATAGATGGCTTAGAGGACAAAGAGACAGAATACCGCTACCTAGGGGATCCTGAATATGAATGTCCTTTGTGTGGCGCCATTATGTGGTTCGAAGAGAGAGTGAAAAGCATAAGCACTCTACATAACACAAGGTTCAACATGTGCTGTAGAGATGGGAAAGTCCGTCTAAAAGGACTAAAGGATGCACCAGAATTTCTAAAGAAATTGTTAACTCATGAAGATAAGAAATCTAAGGACTTCAGACAGATGATTAGAATGTACAATTCCTGTTACGCATTCACTTCCATGGGTGCGAAGATTGACAACTCAGTTAACGAGAGACCAGGGAGCTACGTCTTCCGAATAAACGGCCATGTCCTTCACCGTATGGGGACCCTGCTTCCAGAGGATGGGGCCCAACCGTCGTACGCAGAACTATATGTATATGATAGTGCCTCGGAGATTTTGCTAAGAGAAAAAGCCGTCACCAGTAGACAGGGAAGCCCTGACTTAGATCATGGCATCCTAACAGGGTTGAGGGACATGTTGGACGAGTTTAACCCACTGGCAAAAACGTTCCGTACGGCAAAAGAGAGGATAAAGATGGACGATAGCATACAGTTGTCCGTTAAATTATTAGGTACAAGGAAGCCTAATGACAGAATATATAATACTCCAACAGCCTCGGAGATCGCCGCCCTCATTGTACAGGATAACAGTACAGACTCCAAGGGAAGGGACATAGTTGTGCATCATAGGTCAAAGGGACTACGGCCGATTAGCGAGTTGCATCCTTCGTATATGGCTCTGCAGTATCCGCTATTATTTCTCTATGGGGAGGATAGCTACCATATTCGAATACCATACCACGTACCAGAGGGCACACAAAGGAAGGGCAAAAGGGAGTATGTCACTATGAGGGAATACTATGCGTATCGGATACAACAAAGGAGAGTAGGAGGCGATCCATTAATATACTCCGGGAGATTGTTTCAGCAATTTTTAGTTGATTGTTGTTGTGCGATCGAGTCGGAGAGACTCTGGTTTATCAGAAATAATCAGGACAAGTTCAGATGTGATGTTCTAAATAACCTATATGACGCAATTACACAAGGCGATACCATGGGAATGGCAATCGGTCAGAGAATATATCTGCCGCCCTCATTTACTGGTAGCCCGAGATATATGCAGCAAAACTACCAGGATGCAATGGCCATTTGCAGGTGGTACGGGAACCCGCACTTATTTCTAACATTTACTGCAAATCCAAGGTGGCCAGAGATTGAAGCGGCTTTGGTCCTTGTGGGGGACCAAAAGGCTGAAGATCGTCCAGATATCGTAGCCAGAGTTTTCAAGCTGAAACTACGGCAACTCATGCACCTTTTAAAGAAGGAAAACTACTTTGGCCCTACCATTGCAGGTAAAAATTGATAAGATAGAACTAACCCATTATAACAATACTATAGCTAATAAAGATTTCCTATTCCTGCAGATATTTATACAATAGAGTTTCAGAAGAGAGGTTTACCTCATGCTCATATACTTCTATGGCTGGATAGAGGAGGTGGAGAGGTATCAACCGACTTCATCGACACCATAATCCATGCGGAAATACCTGACAAAATCAAGGAGCCACGGTTATATGAGATTGTGTCCCGGTGTATGGTCCATGGACCATGTGGCAAAGACGGTCCTAACTGCCCGTGTATGATGAATGATGTTTGCACAAAGAAGTATCCCAAGGAACATAACAAGAGCACTACGTTGGACCATAATGGATATCCAGTTTACAGGAGAAGAAAGAACACTAGGTAAGTGCCTGATCTGACACTAACAAGACTCCATCCTAATAAACTGTCTGCTGTAGATCATGACCTCCATCGTTAAAACTCTACGTGCAGGACCATTAAAAAGGGGACCCATGTCTTGGATAATAGGTCTATTGTACCGTATAATCCGGGATTACTTTTAATGTTTGACGCACACATTAATGTCGAATGGTGCAACACGGCCAAAGCCATAAAGTATTTATTTAAGTATATATCAAAGGGACCAGATAAAGCAACCCTAGTCGTAAAAGAGGATACAAATGACGAAATAAAGGCTTACATGGATTGTCGATATCTATCTGCATCCGAGGCGGCCTGGAGGATCTTCGAATTTGATATCCAGGAGAGATATCCCTCGGTGATGCGCCTGCCTGTACATCTGGAAGGGGAACAAGCAGTAATAATTAAAGATAGTGATATACTAGAGGAGGTGGTTGCAGAGAAAAGTAGCAAAGAAACAATGTTGACGGCGTGGATGGCAACAAATGTACAGCATCCGGAGGCCAGAACGTTATCTTATGCGGAGCTTCCAACCAGATATGTGTGGAAGGACGGGGAGTGGCACAAGTGGAAGCAGGGGAGGTGCATTGGGAGGATAGTTTACGTTCACCCAACAGCGGGGGAAAAGTATTACCTAAGATTGCTCCTTAACATCGTTAAGGGTGCGAAAAGTTTTGAGGAAGTAAAGAAAGTCGGAAAGATTGTGTACCAAACATACAAAGAAGCTTGCGAAGCGCATGGCCTTTTAAATAATGATAAGGAATGGCATGAAGCCATGTCAGAGGCGAATAAATGGGCGATGCCGTCGCAACTACGCGAGTTATTCATCACATTGATACTGTTTTGTGAAGTGACAGACATCACAGGATTGTGGGAGGAGAGCTATGGGATGCTATCAGAGGACATTGAGCGCAAGAAAAAAAGGATGTTTGGAGACCCTCACCTAGAGCTTAGTGATGCCGCCAAGCGGTCATATACACTACTTGAGCTAGACAAGATTCTAATGAGGTACGGGAAGAGGTTGTCAGATATAAAGAATATGCCGCAACCAGTAGAGTCCGATGTGCACGGCATGGAAAATAGGCTGATCAGAGATAAGAAAAAGTACGATCGTAAACAGCTTAAAGACGAATGGGAGGCGAAGGAAACATTACTGAACACGGAGCAGAAAGGAAAATATCAAGATCTCAGAAACATAACTAATACAACCTATGATATGGTATTAACAGTTTTTCAAAATTGTAGTTGTGTATGATAGAGTTGTCCAAGCTGTCAGTAGCGAAAATCCAGAATTATTCTTCGTTTACGGTCATGGAGGAACAGGGAAGACGTTCTTATACGGGGCACTCTCAGCAAAGTTGCGTTCAGAAGGAAAGATCGTGCTCAATGTGGCGTCATCAGGTACAAAAAATAAATTAAATGAGAAATGAACAGAAAAATTAACAGATACGAGGCACAAGAAAAAAACAAACTGAACTAGAGTACTCTCCAAATAATGGAAATGTAAATGCAGGTATCGCCGCATTGCTACTGCCGGGAGAAAGGACGGCACACAGTAGATTTGAAATACCCATAGAACTGTTCGAAGACTCGACATGTAGTGTGAAAAAGAACAGCCAGCTAGCTGAACTGCTACGGGAGACTTCGTTGATAATATGGGATGAGGCACCAATGGACCACATGAATGCTTTTGAGGCCCTGGATCGTACAATGAGGGATATAGTAAGCTACCAGGACCCAGGCGCGTCTTCAAAGATGTTCGGGGGGAAGGTAGTGTTGCTTGGTGGCGATTTCAGGCAAGTGCTTCCCATCGTGTCAAAGGGGAAAAGACAGGAGATAGTACAAGCCTCAATAAGCAGGTCCCATATATGGAATTCATGCACAGTATTTGTTCTAAATAAAAGCATGAGAGTGCAAGAAACAGACTCGGGTGGTCAAAGAAAGAGATTTAACAAGTGGTTATTAGCTATGGGTGACGGAAGGCTAGAGGCGAAGGCGGAAGAGCATGAGGATCAAGCAACATGGATTAAGATACCGGAAGAGTACGTCTCAGCGTGTGGAAAGCTTGATATCAAGCAAGTGGTCGATGAAATTTACCCAAATTTCATAGACGGTAGCAAAGATGAAGCCTACTTACGTGAGCGAGCCATACTGACACCATTGAACGAAACAACGGATACAATAAACGATTATATGACCAGTCAGATCCCCGGGAGCTATAAGGTGTATAGGAGTTGCGATGAGGTTTGCGCATCTTCCGTGGACAGCGATGACCAGTTCTCGGCTTATCCAGCCGAGTACCTAAATACGCTAAATCTACAGGGCCTGCCAAGGCACGAGCTAAAACTCAAGATAGGGATGCCAGTGATGCTTCTACGGAATATTAACCCCTCACAAGGAATGTGTAATGGAACACGCTTGATTATTACACGCACAGGAGAATATGTTGTGGAGGCAAGGATTATCACAGGATCCCACGTAGGAAAACATGTGTTAATCCCGAGGATAGTATTAACATCAGCAGATCCGAAGATAACATTTATCCTAAAAAGGAGACAGTATCCACTGAAACCGTGCTATGCGATGACGATAAACAAAAGCCAAGGACAGTCCCTTACGCATGTGGGGGTCTATTTACCAAAGCCGGTTTTTAGTCACGGACAGTTATACGTTGCAGCGTCGAGGACAACGACACCGCAGGGACTAAGGTTCTTCATAGATGACACTGAACAAACCTTCAAAGGATGTACACGAAATATAGTATACAAAGAGGTTTTTTCTAATTTACCTGTTACTGATTAGTGTGCAAAAAATTTCGAGCATGGTCGTTATGGTTATGACATAAGTTAATAAAGATAATAATTTCAGTACTTTCTGCTCATTTATTCCATTATATTATCAATAATATTCAACCAAGCAGTGCATATACGGGTGCAAAAATTCCAAGTAGTATATATCAATCATAGAGCTATTAAAGTCCATACAAGATCCAACAGATTTTCAGGCAGGCCTGAAGAACGATAAGAAAGTATCATCTCATATTTGGAATAAGCATACAAGGTCAAGGAGACACAGAAATATGGGAGCCTGACTACATAACGACAATGGAAAAAGAATCCAGATAGGGATCTGACTACATAACACCACAGTAGTAATTTAAAACACGATGTAAACTACAAGAAGTATAACAACAGTTAGTGTAACCAAGATTAATAGTTAAGAGCACAAAGCAAATTTAAGATAAAAACACAAGAAATCATACAAAAGGAGCCCAACAGTGTTTTGCATATACGCTAACCTTTTGCAATGACGGTATGAGAGAGATTTACAAATTCGAACAAGCAATGATGTCTCGCCGTTCTTGAGTTACACAACCTGCAGACAATAACATATACCACCAAATATTACGACTCAGGAAGCATTATAAAAAAACATTTGGCATAGAAATCACAATTTTATAAGGATAATAGATTCATCTACGAAAATAAATCATAGATGTTACGCAAATATATTACAACGGTCAGTGCTTTTAGACGAAAGTGGGACATATGGAAGAAGATATTCTGGCTTTATAAATGTATTTCTCTATACGGAGGAAATCACAAAACAAAGGGCAAGGCTTTTACTATCTACTTCACAAACTCGAACGACAAGTTTTCGATATCAATACATACAGCACTTCTTAAAATACCCGTGTGTCAACAGTTTTGTAGTAAGACAAAACAGCCACCATTGTCGAACGGGGTATGGTGTAGAGAACATAACTATGTAAAGATTAATTTCGTCTCCTCCTAAATAAGGACTACTACACAAGTGGTGAACATCAACAAGTAATAAGTTTATAACAGTAAAAGTGATTACCTTGGCCAGCTCAACAACCTCTATCTGAGTCTTCTACCTCCAACTGAATCTTCTAGCCCGAATAAGAAAGGCATTCATGACCCGGAGAATAAAGAATAAACGAATCAGACCCCAACCATGAGGAAAATATGGATCGCAACGAAAACAGAAATTAAAAAGACCACTTGCATGTTACCTTGAAATGATTGTAAATGGTTGAGTAAACTCTAATATATGGGGATCTAAATAAACATCAAAGAGATAACGAATAAGGACACTGAGCATGACAAAGAAATCCATAGCAATCACAGCAGAATGAATCAAATAGATCAATTGCATGTAACCTTCCTATGGTTGAGGAACCAAAAATTAGATCTTCAAATCTTAGTTTTTGATGGCGCCGTTTCTGGGTAATTAGATCGATCAATCGATCTCCAAGACAACCCGGATTACAAAAATAGCTATATTGATAGAGTAAACAAATTAATACAAAAATAAACCCAAATAAAATGAGTTGGAGTAATGAAGAAGAGAGAAACCTTGAAGATTTCAGCTATTAGCCAACTGAAGAATCCACCCGAACAAACATGCCATCAGCTATGACAAACGAGCTCAAGACAAAAAGAGCATTATTATTTTGAGATTGAGAGGAAGAGAATTAAATAAGGATTGAAGGTCTTGGAGTTCATGATGCGAAGAACCTCATCGCAACTCCGTAATTTGATCAGCCAAAATGGCAGGAAGTGCCGCTGAGAGTAAGAGTGGAAATATGAGTAAAATGAGAGAAAGATTAGGGATTGATACTATGTTTGGCGTTAGAAAGCAAATTGATCGGCTGAGGTTTGATAATAATCACCTAATGTTGTTTTTGGGTAAATTAGCCCATCTAATTTTGAGACTTTCGATGACATGGGCCAGATTCGATTACAATCAACTATATGGATTTCGAATCGTTCCGTTCCGAGGCCTATTTTTAATAGGAGAAACTTCAGCTTAAACTTTATCATGTTTACCGTTTAATTAATTTGTAATAGTTAGAATCCCGTGCAACGTACGGACATGAAATCTAGTACAACAACATAGAAAATAAAAAAATACGAAGATACACCATAGAATATCTCTATTTTTTATAAGGGGTATTTACTACCCATTTACTATTTACGGTTCAATTAAATACTCGTTTAGTGTAAAACCGTTTTACATCGTATACCATAGAATCAGTCACCACGTAAGTAATGACTGAGTTTGTTCTTCGTTCTTTCTCAGTTTCTCTCTCCTGCTTACTCGCTCCACCACATCCATCCATGATCCATCCAACCTCCCTCATTCTCCCACCATCACTTTCTCTCTCTAAAATTAACACTTTCTCTCTCTGAAGCTCCTCCATGATCGAGCTTCAACCATGGCGTCATCAGCATCATCATCGTCATTAACTCGATCTTTCACCTCGCGCCGCGCGTCGTCGTTGTCATCGTTCCGGTGTTTTTCTCTATCCAGGTCACGCTCTTCCTCACGCACCGCCGTATCTGCCGCCGCAGTCTCAGCCGTTGCCGACGTACGCGTCGGCAGCGGGCGGTGGTCGGAGCTGTTGCCGGAGATTCTAGAAGATATCATCGGTCGTGTGGAGAAGAGCGAGGAGAGGTGGCCGAGTCGGCGAAACGTCGTCGCTTGTGCTTGCGTCTGTAAACGATGGAGAGATGTTGTTAAAAATGTTGTTGATTCTCCGTTTAAATCAGGAATTATTACTTTTCCTTCTTGTCTTAAGCAGGTACTCCATATGATTGTCGATTCGATTGATTGATTTATTTATTAGGTTGATTTTTGTGATAATTATCTTTTGATTTGCTTTGTGTGATGTGTTTGAGATGAATTCTGGTGTTTCAAGGTTGATAATTGATAATTCTAGGTTTTGTTTTGATTTTTTGTGTGAAGTATGTTGTGCTGAATTCAGGTGTTTCAAGGTTGAAAGTTCGAGAAACTACGATTCTACGTTTGATTGATTAGTTATATTTTGTAATAATTAGGCTTTTGATTTGATTTTTGTGTGGTGTTTGTTCGGACGAGGTCTGGTGGTTCAATTTCTCTATGTTGGAGTAGGTAGGACACTGCGAGTTGCGATCGGAGTTAGGGGGATAAAACTTTAATCGAAATTCTAGGGGAGCATTGTTAATGTTCTCTATGTTGGACACTGCAAGTCACAATTTGATATTAGGGATCTAAAACATTGACTGAGATTCTAGGGTAGCATTGGTAATGTTTTCTATCTCGGACCAAAACATTGACTGCCAATCACGATTTGATATCAGGGAACTAAAACATTGTCTGAGATTCTAGGGGAGCATTGGTATATCTTGGACTAGGTTGGACACTCCAAGTCACGACTCGAAGTTAGAGGGATAGAACATAACTGAAAATATAGGGACACATTGGTTAAGTTCTTTATTTTGGATTTGATTGGAGGCTACAAGTCGTGAATTATTGATTTGATTGATATTAGGGGTCTAAAACATAGGACTGAAATACTAGAGGAGCATTGGTAATGTTCTCTATCTTGTACTAGGTTGGACATTGTGTGAGTCATGGTTCAAAGTTAGGATAAAACATAATTGAAAGTCCCTTCTGCTCAGTCAAATTGTGTACATCTAGACCTCCATATTGTAAAGCACAAGATTCCTGCTTAAGTGCTCAATACTAGGAGCTCCTTGGTAATGGAATAGGCTGGGGTAGCAAAAGTTGGAATTGTTAACTAAAAATGTCAATATTTGCCGTTGGTGGGAGGAGACGGCCCTTGCTAGTCCCTTTCGTTCCGGCACTGAGTTAGGGTAAGATTGTGTGCATCTTGACCTCAGCCATGTGTTTACGCTAAGGTGTTTGGTGTTGCTTGAAGTAAGGAAAATTGGGAAAATTATTTTTTGTGACTTGGTGTAGCTATGTGGGGATGTGACTGTAAGTATGTTTTCTGGTTTGTCTGTTTTGTGTTTTTGGGTACCGAATAAGATGAACGGGAAGCATCTGTCTGAATTTTCTTGCAAGATGGCTTAGTAGTAAGACAGTGCTAGATGTTGTGATGGCTGCTTCTGATACACTGTTGGACAGAATCTGGAAACTGGTTAGGCCAGAGAAGGACAGAATATGGGAAACTTGTGCATTTTAATTGATTCAAACTGGTGGCGGCTAAGCTTACTGTCAAGAGCAAGAGATACTGTTACGGACCTTATGGTGCACTTGGAACCAAATTTCAGCTTTGAATCAACTTGGTTCCATATTCAACTGATAATATAGGGGTTACTGGAGTTTGAAGATCAATTGAGGTGGTTGTGTTGATGTTTTTCTTAATGTTTGTGATCATTGGAGTATTTATCAAAACTTTGTATTGTGGTTTGAGAGTATCTTTGTGCTGTTGCTGAGTGTTAATGTTGAAAGAGAATAGAGGTCACTGATATGCCAGGTTGTGTTGCTGTAGATTTTGTCCCTTATGTTGAAGTTTTAGTTCCGACTCTCTGGTGCTCGTTTTGAATTCATATTGGTGGCTTAGTGGCTTGGTGCACGTGTTATCGGAGTTCATATTTGTGGTTCTGTATTGAATTTTGGTTGCTCTGGTGCATACGATTGCGGGAATATTTTGTTAGAACTATGTTACAATGCCTATTGGATCACTTTACCAGTGCCGAGGGATGATGTCTTAGAGATTGTCGATTGCTAGAATTGAGGTTGAGAATGGTAGCTTTGGTGCATCAGTACTTTATATCAGACTATCCCACTGATATTGGTCATTGGTCAATGTTAAAGAAGTTTTGTTCCTACTAGTATATACTGTAGGAAAAGCTTGAGAAGAATAAATGTCATGCAAGTGAAAGACTTATATTGACAGATGTACAGGTTATAGGGTAGACATTTTTCCGCTCAACTGCTGTGCTTCTTTCATATTGAAATGGTAGTCATCATACTGTTTTAGTTATGGGTCATGTGGAAACAACGCAAAATAGGAGTAAAGATGCATACATCCAATCCCCCTTCCCTGTCATTGGCGGGAGCCTTTGAGGCCTTGGGTACGCTGATCTACATATTTGGTATCTTGGTACTTCATTTTTTATTTTTATTTTTCCTTTTTTTGTTCGACAATTTGTTATGTTTGCAATTATTTTATACTTTTGAGTTTTGGGTTTGGCTTTCCTTATGTGTTGTGCTCTGCTATTTTGCTCACATATAAAAAAGCTAATTTATTTTTTATACATTCAACTTACTTAATTGATGTGCCTCATTTGGTCTCTGATGAACCCAGCAAGGACCACGTGACAATGCTGTTCAATGTCTAATTAAGCGTGACAAGAACAACTCTACATTCTATCTGTATCTTTCTGTATCACCATCATGTAAGTAAAAGAACGCTTGTGTAGCTTATTCTCTTTTCTATTTGGAAGTATTTTTTTTTTTTTTGCATGTCAAACCTACCTTCTGAGAACAAGTGGAACATTTGTTAGCTAAATCAACGAAATTGTTTCTAGGAGGCCCTTCATAATTTGGGGAATGGGAATATTTGGTAGCTTGTTAGTATGTAATGTTTCAAATGCTTTCATTCTATATGATTTATTGATTTTCCTGATAGTTTTGACTTTTGAATGATATTTCTTATGCAGCTTTTTCAGAAAAAGGTAAATTTCTTTTAGCTGCAAAGAAAGTTAGGCGTGGTGCCCACACCGAGTATATTATATCACTTGACGCTGATGACTTTTCCCAAGGAAGTCAAGAATATGTTGGGAAGTTAAGGTATGTCTCTTTCTCTTTGTTACATCATGAAATTTGTCTAGTAGATCTGCTATTATCGTCAAATTGGAATAAGATTTTTCTTTAAGGAGACCTGCCTATTGCAATGACCCCTATTGGCCTGCATTTTCAGGACTAAATGACTTGAAAAAATAATACTTCACGGTTTTACTTTTGTATATTGGATAACTGCAAGTAATTTGACCCAAACGCCCCCTATTGAAAGAATTTTTTGCGACCGTAATAAGTAAATCATGTTGGTGTATGTGCCCCTGGTTTTAGAAGATTCTTTCTGTAATTATAATTTGCAGCTCGGACTTTCTCGGCACAAACTTCACAATCTATGACGGCGAGCCACCCTATGAGGGAGCTAAGCCCTCTAGTAGCAGATCCACCCGTCGATTTGCCAACAAACAGATAAGCCCCCAGGTTCCTACCGGAAATTTCGAAGTCGGGAATGTAGCATACAAGTTCAACCTCTTAAAATCAAGAGGCCCGAGAAGAATGAACTGCTCCCTTAAA